>VZTO01011495.1:0-13971 GCA_013400615.1 Syrrhaptes paradoxus | reverse complement strand
CACTGTCTGCAGTAAAAACTGAAATCTGATGACTGATGAAAGGCAAGTGCATCCTATGAGGTATTTTCTGTGATAGGCCACATGAGCTACTGGGAGTTTCAGAGCTGGAAAAGTTGGACAAGTCTCCCAGGCAGTCATGCACCTGTGTAGAGCTAAACAGAGCTATAAATTGTGTGTGTTTTGGCATGTCTCAGCTGCAAAAATAGAGAAGTGGCAGAAGAGACAAGGCAGCATAAGCGCAGCTTACTCAGTTCTGTCTAGTGCAGGAAAAGAGCTGTTGCTGACAGTGGTGGTCAGCGATGCCAGTCTCTGAACTGACCCTGGAAGCAATACAACTGCTAGAGCTGCTGGGGATCTCCTTCCTGGTGAAAGAACTGTCAGGTCTTGCATATTCTGCAGTTTACTATGTGAAAGTGAATTTATTTGTGGCACAGCAGAAGCTGGCAAGAGCGAGGATCCTTGCTGAATTCATCCATTTGTGCTTGAAGCATGATGATGTAAACCCCAGGTGCCTTGCAGGAGCCGTGCCCTATTTCCAGTGCAGACAAACTCATTGCTGCTGTTAGTAAACAGAATTATAATAATAGAAGGTTTCTATTGTGTTTATTTCCTGAAATGTATTTTCATTCATTGAGTTGTATACACACACAGGCTTAAGTGTGCGCACACACTTCCACTGCGGGATGAATTGCCTTACCAGGACTGATAAAATACAGCAAGTGGTTTAGAGGTTTTTTAAAAATTTTTGTTTTCTGTGGAAAACACAAGTGATTCATAGATAGTGGTGCTTCATGTGGGAGTTTTGCCAGGCCTGAAGTCCCTGATCAAGAAAGGTGATGGTACAATACTAAAATGCAAGTCTGCACTTGGTGAGATGAGAGGCTCTGGAGAGCCACCACTTCTCAGAGACCTGGGAAGCTGCAGAAGTAGTTTAGAGACACTCGAATTAAAAGAGAAACGATGAAGCAAACGAAAACATGAAGTCCTTGGAGGGCTGTGGATGCTGTTGTTATTAGCATCCATAGAGCACTCGTAAGTGGAGGTAAACCACTTCTCCTGGTCAAAGCGTGCAGCAAGGCAGAGCCCAGCCTGGCTGCAAGGCTTCCCAGCCTGGAGCTGCTCCCCACACCCAGGAGCTCACCACTGCTATTGCTCAGCTTACAGGGGAGCCTGAGGTTCCAGCTGAGGTTTGGGGTACTGAGTAGTTGCAGCATCAGAGACAACTTCTCTGAGTTTTTTGGGCACCCAGTGGGAGAGAAGGTGAAATCCTCTGAGTGGGAAGGTGTCCCTGCAGAGCTGTCTAAAACCTGTCTGCTCCTGGTTTTGAGTTCAATGTGAAAATGGGTGTAACAGAACTGCAACTTTAAGGAAGGTACTTGGGGCTTTTAAAAATTCAAAGAGGCCCCAGAGTTCTGAATCATTCAACTGGTTCAATTTATGTGTGCCTCTGGAAATGAGATCTGCTGAGGTTGGTGCTCTGCTCCCCCCCTCAGTCCCCAAGCTCAGCACAGGGGAGCGATTGTACCCACCTGGCTCCTGTGGTCCTCTGTAGCCAGGTCCCAGCCTCCTATGGCTCAAAGAAAGCATGAAATGTTTGGCATCATCAGGGGTTCTTGGGGTATGATTTACTCCATAGCTCCCAAACCTAGAAAGGAGCTATGCCAAGCTAGTGTAACTGCTCTGGGTGGATTAGGCAGCCTTGTTACACATTCACCATTCTGCTTATGGAGCAACAAATCTGATGAGAATACGAGCTTGCTTTGAAAGGGGAGGGGGGGAAGAGTCATAATCTGCACACCTCTGGTAGGGATGCACTGGCTTTGAAAGAAATGTCCTGGTTGCAATATGTGGGTGCCAAGTGCCACGGCAAGCCTGTGATTTCGTATTCCATGTGAAAAGGACATTCTGTTCATCCACAGAGGTGAAACATAGAAATTATTGTACATCTTTCTTCAGAACTGTGTACAACTGTATTTTGTAATAAGCTCGGCATGCATCTGAGTTGGGGCTTTGTATATCTACAAATACAGTTATTGCATTAGCAGTTAACATAATATTGCTTTATTTCCTGTTCAGGACTTTGATAAGAAGGCGGAACCACACTGTAGTTCCAAGCAGAGTTCACAACATTAGTTAACATTTCTGAGTAACGACAGAAGTACATCTCCCAAACCACTCGGGCTTGTTTTAAATGACTCAAAACCATGTCCTGCAGCTGCGGGATTGGAAAGCTCAAAGCTGTACAAACAACAAATATATGGAGAGTTGCCTATAAAGCAGCTTTAAATTTGGCTGGAGCTTAGGAACGGAAGAATCTGAGTTGCAAACCTTGGATGAAAAGTGACTTCTTTTTAAAAAGGCATTTGCATTTGTTAAGAAAAAGCAGCTTTGAGCCAGGGAGGGAGGGGATGCTGAGATGCTCTGAATGTGTGTGGCGGTGCTGCCTGGTGTGAGCCTTTTCTTTCCAGTGAAGAGGAGAGCTCTTGTTTGCACAGCAGAAACCTGCATGCAATTTGTCATCTCACCTGCGTGCAGGAAAAATATCAACAAGACTTTCCTCCCTCTTCTCCTCCTCTCTTTGTTTCTCCTGGGGAGAGCAGACTTGGGAAGGGCCCTCCCAGCTGTGAGGGGCAGCGGAGGCTTCTCCAGGGGATGTTCCTGCCTGTGGGTGAATCCTGTGGCCAGTGTGGGGCACAGCTGCTTGTTTTAGCTGCATATTTATCTTCTGCCTGCCACAGCAGCCGTGATGGTGTGGGGCACTTGGTGGCAGAGGCCCAGTAGAGATAGAATCACAGAACGGTTTGGGTGGGAAGGGACCTTAGAGATCACCTAGTTCCAACCCCTCTGCCATGGGCAGGGACCCCTCCCACTAGCCCAGGTTGCTCAAAGCCTCATCCAGCCTGGCCCTGAACCCCTCCAGGGATGGGGCATCCACAGCTTCTCTGGGCAACCTGGGCCACTGCCTCACCACCCGCACAGGAAGAAACTTCCTCCTAATATCCCATCTAAATCTCCCCTCTTTCATCTTAAAACCATTACCCCTCATCTTATCACTATGCTCTCTGATAAAGGGCGCTCCCCCATCTCTCCTGTAGCCCTCTTTAAGCACTGGATGTGCAGCAACTGGCTGAGGACACTGCCAAGAAAGTCCAAAACTCATCTGGTCTGACCTCGGGAACAATCCAGATAATTATTTTTAGACAGCTGCATCTGATAAGGAGTACTATCATTCCCCATCTCTTTCGGTCCCACCTGGGTAGGTGACAAGCACTCCAGCCGCTCGATGCTCTCAGTGGTGCGATAAGAGATCTGTATGTCACTTGTATTTCACCGTTTCCTGCTTTTGCTCATTTCCTGGGCCTCTTCTACCAACGGAGAGAGGAAGAGGGGAGGTTGCTGCCTGCCTCCGAGCAGGAAGGTTGTACGAGATTATTCCACTGATGGGCTACACATCATCGGTGTTTGATGGGCTTCCTGCACAGGGACGGGACAAGGGTTATGTGAAGGAGGGAAATTTAGTTTATCCTGTTCTACTGTCTCTTGGAATCATCAGGAAAACAGGGTTGAGACCTGGAAAACCATAGCTGCTTTTCAGCCTCCTGGTTCCCTTGGGATATTTGGTGATTCCTCTGTGTGGGACAGAGAGGAAGAGACAAGGAAATGGAACCCTTTAAATCTTTTGCTCCCTGACTCATTATCAGACAGTTTCCCATTTATTTTATTTCCTTTTTCCTTTCCAGGCAACTTTTATGGTTTCCATTGGTAAGCCAAGGGGCAATGTGACAAATTTTGCTTGGGTCCTGTAGCATGATTTACGCAGTGAATGGCACAGATGATGCGGATGGCAAAAGGGGATGGACAGTCTTTAGTCTGTGATATTTTCCCAGGCATTACAAATAGCAACTTTAGTTCCACCTCAGGATCTGGGAAGCCACTTTTTCCTTCCAAACTGGTGCTGTTCATACAATAAACATGTTCTCACAAAGGCTCTTGAGGAGGGGAGCTTGAGAGCTCCAGGCTTCATCTGGATGAAATTCACCAAGAAAAAAAATTAATTTATTTTTATGAAGTGCCAGGTTTTGATTGGAGGATTCCAGAGAGGTGAAATCTCCCATTTTCCACAAGTGGTGGATATGGAAAGCAGACCTGCCTCTGCTCATGCTGTCATGGGTTGTGTGTTGGTGGAGTTCAAGATGGGCTCACCTCAGGTTTTGATAATAAATTCTGACTTTAGGGAACATTTAAGTGACTGGGAGGTAAGAGGTCAAATTCCCTTTCTTACCCTACTTGGATCATGTTGAGAGGCAATAGAGTGGGACCACAAATTGTAGATGGAAATCTGATGTCTAAACTTTCTTGGGAGAGTCAATTCCCTCCACCCCCAGATGCTGGCAGCCTGACTGGACAGATTTATTGTGATTTGAGGAGAGGGATGGGAAGAGATATAAGAGATTGCAGGCTTCACTTTTCTTGATCCCACGACTGAAAAATTGAGAGTCAATGTTTCTCATGAGAGCTTCATGGACCATTTAGCTTTTGTTTTTTGGGAGGAAATAAAAAATGTCTGTCTGCTATATACTCACGGGTGTTTTTAAATTGGCAGCTGTTCCTGCAGACTAGCCCCTCTGTAAAATGAACCCAAACAAAGTTGTTCATGGGACCAAGTTATACAACATCCTTCTTGGTCCAATTAGTGAGCACCAGTGTGCCACTGGGGCCCTCCCAGTGCCCATGGGTGATCTCTGGCTGGTGGAGCCAAGCACATTCACAGAGGTCCCCTGGGATCAAGAGCTCTGAGCCCCTCTGAGATTTGTGCTCACAAGTGATGCTTCACAGGTGAGAGAAAACTGCTCCTGTTTGTCAGGAGAATAGGGGTGAGGTTCTCTAGAGCAGCTGGGAAATGTACACTCCCTCAAATGAACATGGTCATGCAAGAAAGGCCCCAGCTTTCCTTCTGCTGTTTTTGGGAGCTTTTGTGTGTGCCATGCAGCCCCTCTTTCCCCAGCTGCTTCTCTGCCCCTCTGCGGTGGCCAGATGAGCTGGAGGTCATGCTCTTGCCCTGTCCCCAAGTGTCCCAGGGGCAGCTGCCTATTGAAAAAGCTGGGTTCTGCCCCACGCCCCGAGCCTGCTTCTCTCATGGAGCACCACAGGCTCATGTGCAAAGTATGTGACCTCCCCAGCATGGTGTCCTGATGCGGGGAGAGCCGAGCCCCACTGCCCCGTAGTGTCAGCTCTGCATGGCATGGCCCCTTGGGGACAGCACAGCGGCACGGGGAGGAGGGGTTTGCTTCAAACAATGATATCATTGACAGGCTGGAGCCAGACCAAGATCACTCCATGTCGGTCATCAGCAGAAACAGTCTCAAGCCATCTGTACATTATGGCACCGAGCCACTCTTCCTTCATTTGGCTCCCTCGCTTGTGTTCAGCCCAGCTCCCAAGGCTTTCTGGGGAACAAATCCTGCCAACAGCAGGCTATTCCACCCTGAGCTGGATCTTGGGGAATGACTGATCTTGCCGAAAGCTGGCCACTGCTGGAAAGGTGTGATGGCTGAGGGCTTCTCGAGAACACCTTGAGTGCTCCTGTGGAGCTCACCCTGGCCTCAAACAGCCCCATGTGGCTGCAGCTGCGATCAAGGTTTAGCAAAGGAGAGTGCTCCCATCCAAAACCAGCTTTTCCTCTGACTTCATCAAGCCTTCATGCTGATAACTCCTCTAATGAGGGACTCCATGCTGCCTTTTAGGAAGATGATGTGTGCTAGCAATCTGACAGCTGCCTGACAAGCTCAGGAGCCTTTAAACAATGTTATTTTTGTGTTCAGACTTCTTGAGCTTCATCTCAAGCTTCTGGAGAGGTAGTCACTGAGACATATAATGTAACAGAGAAGAAAGGATAGAATAGTGCTGGTTTTCCCAGGCTTTCCTTCTCCAGCAAGGTGAGCTCTGTGCTCCTCTGGAAACAGTGAACTGGTTCTGTCAATGCTTTGCAGGTCTGAGCTCCCCTGGAATCAGCTGTTCAGCCTGGAAGGGATGCTGTCCTGAAATGACAGTGGATAAAAGCTGTTGCTGTGATTTTGTGGTGTGTGTGTCTCGCTAGTCTCACCTGTTTACCCAACAACTGGTACATGTGGAGAAGAGGGACAAGATTGGCTGGTAACTGGTGTGCTCTGAGATGGAAAGAAGGCTTCTTTCCTATTTCTTTACAGTGTGGTGGAAAGCTTGATGCTAGCTGAGGAAGTAAGCTGGGCTGGGAGTGAGCTTTCACAGGCTCTGAAGTGAGATAGCACCCCACGGGTGTTGCAAGACGTCCTGTTGTTTTTCCTCTTTCCTCACTGCCGTCCCCACCGCACACCGTGCGATGCGCTGTGATAGCCCTTCTCAGCAGTGCTGCAAGAGCCCCAGGGCTCCTCGGTGTTAAGGCAGGGAAGGCTCTTCAAAAAAGGTCTGTTTCAGCTCAGAATAAGAAGCTGGACCATTCATAGGGAGCATACAATGTAGGATAGGAGTCCAGTGGTGGAGAGAGGCTTGAAAGTTGTAACACAGCACCACTCAGCCAGCTAGCATACTTTCAGCTCAGTGGCTGCATAAATGTCCCCACAAATTCAGGCAGACCTGTCAGCTCCCTAATCTGATCCAGCCTAGAAGGGGCTAGAGTCTGATTCTGCAGGTAGGAAGAGATGTGCACACACCACGTATTCCACCGCATCATCCTGTGATGATCCTGTGATCCCCAGGCTCTGGTGCTCAGCATGGCCCAGCACAGCACTGGGGCTGGTCAGGAGTCAAAGCACTGAGGGGTTTTATGGTAGATGCTGGAGGAGAGATAAAATAGCTATTCATAGTGAATGCTTTCCAAGAATAAAGGAGCAGGAAGAAAACATAAGCATGCTTGTCTGGGAGTGAAACAAGCAGGCTGTGCAAGCCTCGGCTACTGGAAATGCATGGGCTGGTGTCTAATTCTGGCTTTAGTAGTGCTGGGCAGACACATGCCGGTTTAGTGTCTGCTCTCGAGATGACAGTCTCTAACACAGACCAGATACCTGTCAGAGTGCGTTGCTCAAGGCAGTTTCCTGCAAGTTAATGCAATCTGTTGATTAAACGTTTGTTTCTTGCAGCCTCATGCTGAGCAAGCTGCTGCAGCCGGGGAGATGAAGGGCGGTATTTGCTGTGGGATGGTGCTTCTGGGCTTATCTTTGGTTCCCAGACTGCAGCCATCTCACCTTCTGATTGCTGACAGGATCTAGTGATGAGAATTAACACACCAGAAAGAAACAAAATGAGCTTTCCTGGGCTACAGTGGACTTTGAAAGTGGAGATAAAAGCTGTTTTATTCCTGATGTGAAATGCTGTCAGATACAGCAGCAGCACGGTTTTGTCTGACACTAAGCCATCTGTACTTTTTCAGGTGTCTGAGCCTTTGGTCCCAGGCAGGGGAAGGACTTTCAAACACACTGATAGGAGGGTGTGTTTCCTGTTGCTCTGGCCTAATTTAATTAGATATCACAAGCACCCCAATCCCTTATTCAAACAGAGGCTTTTAATGTAGATTAGACCTGACTGCCCCATACCAAAAACCAAGACAGATGGAAAAAATCTTTGAGTTTGCTTCTGATAGAGCTTTCTTCACCCAATTTAAAGAAATCAAGCAAAGAAAAGAAGAATATTTTTCATTCTTGCAGGTCTTAGTTCAAAAATCTGCTGCATGAAATGCATTAAACAGGGATGCAGAAGGACTGAACTGTGGCTGCAGTGTTGCTGGTGTCACACTGCCCAGGGTGCAGGTGGTGTCCTCGTGGCATGGAAAGTGTGGCACTTCAGTGGCCTGACAGCACCGCGGGGTTGCTGCTGAAATGTGCTTCATAGACGGGGTGTGTTCTGTGATCCTTCTCCAGATTTTTGGAAGTGAGGCCATTGTTTTAAAAAAAGTTTTAAACCTACATTTTACTGCTGCTGAGATGGACACAGGATGTGACCTTCTTGGTTTGGCCCTGATTTTGACTTGCTGTACTTTTTTAGATCCCTGCTTAGCAAATGCAGATGTTTAAAAAGAAGGCGGCTGTTTCCTCTGGAACCAAATCAAGATGCTATTCAGTGCACAGGAGCGCCTTTTATAGACTTTAGGTCTGATCCTGGGCTGAAGACAGGGACATTATTGTCTAAATGAGGATGACACAAATTCAGATTGGGGAATCAGCATTTTCTTAGGACAAGGATGTGAATTGGCTTCTGGGCAGAAGTTGAAATGCAGATTGGTTTATCATTGTGCTCAGGTTGGGGCACTGGAGAGTCTGGATTTGTGCTGAGAACTCACTCCAGTGCCCAGATGTGTCCTGACCTGGCCTGTGGTGTGCATGGTACACTGGGCTTGGTGTGCGCAATCTAATCCCCGTATATCTGGGGCATGACTTTGCAGCAGGAAAGGAAAATCTGCTCAGAGACTTGCACCCATTAAGATGGGTGATGTTGAGTTTCCAGGGCTTTTTAAAGTCCTCACATAAAACCTGAATGGTTCANAGTCTGGATTTGTGCTGAGAACTCACTCCAGTGCCCAGATGTGTCCTGACCTGGCCGGTGGTGTGTATGGTACACTGGGCTTGGTGTGCTCAATCTAATCCCCGTATATTTGGGGCATGACTTTGCAGCGGGAAAGGAAAATCTGCTCAGAGAATTGCACCCATTAAGATGGGTGATGTTGAGTTTCCAGGGCTTTCACATAAAACCTGAATGGTTCGCTTGCAGCTGTTGGAAGTGGATCTCAGTGCCTGATTGAACACAGGGGCAGGCTCTACTTTATTATTTTAATTTAATAAATGGCTTGAAAAAGCACTTTGGAAGATGGCTCACTGCACCCTGGGGGTGTGCTTCGTAACAAGAAGTGCTCAGCTCCTGCCAGGGCAGCAGATAGATGGATGTGGCAAGGTCACCTGTATTTCCACCTTCTGACTGCCTGCTATCACAGCGTGCCCTGCGCAGGGAAGTGCAGCCTGCCCTCCTGGGGACAGCGTTTTAACAAGTGCCTCGCAGGAGGAGAGTGCTGATCCCAAGCAGAGCGCAGAGATACAGCGTAGCTCTCGCTGGTGTCCCCCAAATCCCTGTCCACTGCCTGCCCCCCCCATGCATTGCCATTGGGTTTGCGCTGCAGGTAGCAAACAGCCGCTGCCCCAAGTCCACAACAGCAGTTCACAGCAACGAGAATATTTACACTGACCTCAGAAAGAGCTGCATCTAGCTGATTTTCTAACACACGTAGGAAACAGAAATCCAGGTCTAAAAAGAGGTCTTAATGTCTTTTTTTTATTATTATTTTTTTTCTTTTCTTCCCCCCTCCTTGTATCTANGCTGCATCTAGCTGATTTTCTAACACACGTAGGAAACAGAAATCCAGGTCTAAAAAGAGGTCTTAATGTCTTTTTTTTATTATTATTATTTTTTTCTTTTCTTTCCCCCTCCTTGTATCTGCAGAAACCTCTTTGCACCAAGCTACACCGAGACTCATTATAGCCGGACTGGAGAGCCCCAGACCACCTCCCTGACCCACACGGTGAGTGCAGAGAGCACTTTCCCTCCTGCGGTGTGCAGGGGAGACGAGGCAGGGGGCCCAGAGAAGTGGGTGACCTTCTGCCTCCTTTGAGGCCAGGGGTCTGCTTTAAGCTGAAGGGGAGGGCAGTCTGACTGTCTCACCTGGGGGATTCCAGCAAGAAAGCTCCATCCCTCAGCAACGGTAAAAACATCTTACTGTTTTCCTAAGCTCTGAGCCCAGGTCATCCTCCAGCATCGCTCTCTTCTCTCTGGGTGCTGGGGAAACATTTATTCCTCTCCCTGCTCATCCTCTTGCTTTTAGTTTTGCCACTGGGTACTCCATGCTAGGGACATTCCCAGCCTTTGGGAAAACCAGTCCATATAAGCTGGCTGCTGTTCAGTAAAAATCCCTGAATTACTGATCTCACGCAGGCCTTGGCTGACTCTCTGCAGCAGTGGCACAAAGATGTGCATTGGTTGTGATGCAAAAATAAGAGCTAAAAACCCCATGAGATCATCTTTACTGATCCTGCCCCGGGGCGAGGGGATGTGATGAATATGTTGGTGTTTCTGCCCCAAAGCCTTCCTGTCCCTGCCAGAGGCTGCCTTTGTCTTGGCAGGAGCCCCCAGACGGGGACTTCCCCACTGTCCGTGGCGTCACCCTCTCTGGGGCTGGAGGCACGTCCTTTGGGGCCTGACCCGGGGCCAGCTGCCATCAGCTCCCATTTCAGGCAGAAAGCTTCAGATTGGCCTGAATGCTGCCACTATCTGAGCTGCTTCCTTGGGGAGTCAAAGCTCTTAATTTTAACTGCAACAAGGAGCCTTTCAGCCACTGTGCACAGTGACTGAAAGGCCAAATTTCGATGCAGGCTCAGAGATTTAGTTCTGACAGTCAGCTGCCAAATGCAGTGCAAAGAGATCAGTTACTGGAGTATCGGTGGCACTCACATGGGACTCAGTGATGCCTCAACGTAGCATGTGTCCATCCCGAAACCACATTGCCAGCCTTGCTTCCCTCTGCCTTCCAGGACCACTGCTTCTACCACGGGGTGGTGAGGGGCTGGGACAGCTCCAGTGTCACGCTCAGCACGTGCCAAGGGCTGCGGTAAGTGCCTGGTGATGCTGGAGCTGCGGCAATGCCTGTGCTCAGCTCCCCAGCAGTCTGCTTGCTGTATTTCTCTCTGGGCAGATAGATCCCTTCTCAGATGCCACCCAGCCAAGTGTCCTGGGCATAAAAGGGAACGTGTGAGGGGAAATGCATAAATCTGGGTATTGTTAGTAAGCATGGCCTCCTAGCCAGCTCCTAGAGTCCATCCTGCTTTGTGCTGGCGACCTGGACTGGTGCAATGAGTGAGTTTAACTCAAGAGTCACTGGAGCAGGAGAGTCTCTTGTTGGTGACTCAGGGCTGCATCCTTTACAGAGATGGGGCAGGGCTTGCCACGTTCCCAGCCAATGCTCAATATTAATGCAGAAACCATCTCCTTCTCCCAGTCTTTCACCACTGGCACATTTTTGTGTGTGTTTCAGGGCAAAGTTTTCAAGTCTGAACTTGCTCCTGGGCTGTCAGCCCCACTCTCTGCTCTGTCCCTGGCTGGTGCTGGGGTTATGTGTGCTATTCATGTAAAACCTTCACTTTGGCATTAGTGGGGTCTTTGGCGGGAGAAGAGGGTCTGTATCCTCGTCAGGAGTGAATGAAATAGCTCACTGCAATCAGTGTGCTGCATTCATTTACACAAGTTCAGGGTTTGTTTCCAAAACACCACACGGGCTTTATTGACATTCGCGGTCATCTGCTCTGGAGCACTGATGGGGAGCTGTGCTGGTGGGACCGGCTCCAGCCAGGAAACAGCCTGCGCCAAAGCAAACCTGAGACATCTTAAGTGAATGTAGTGCAGGCCAAAGAGCCCAGCGAGATAAACAGGACAGTGCAGCCACCTGTGGTTTACAGTAAATAATCCAAAAGCAAAAGTAGTTACAGGTGTGCCTTGCCTCTGCCAGCCTGGGTTTTCCTGGTCCTGCCTTCCCAGGTGCAGCGGGGATAGGGATGTCTCCGTGGTATGCTCACGTGGTAGCATTCCTGCGCTGTCAGGGTTGTGCTGGCTGCTCCTCGGCATCTTTTTCTTATTGCCAGGAAGGCACGGGAGTGGAGCACGTGGAGCTGTTTTTGCTCTGAGCCTTCGCAGGGCAGTGTGCTGCCCATCAGGCCACACAGCTTCCAGTGGGCATCCAACACTGGAGATTTCAGTCTCTTCTGTCTATAACAGGCTCGTTGAGGAAACTAGAACTGTACGACCGCATGCAAGTCCCAGAGAGAACTGGGTGTGTTTTATTCTGATGACAAAAAAAAGTCTTCATATTTTTTAGGTTAGTTCTGTTAAAGACAAATTTCTTCAATCTGTTGAAAAGCTTCCACTGCCCCTAAAAGAAAAACTGTACTTTAAAAGTCAGTGCTTCTCAGGTTAGCACTGTTGCAGGACATGCTTCAATATCCTCGTAATTGAATGTCTGAGGCCTGTTGAATAGATTTTAATACATGGAAGCTCAGGGATTCCCCGCTCTGAACTCAGAATATCCCCATCCTTTTTATTAATGACCTGGCCAGCCTGGTAAGGATAAGTGCCTTGACAGGGTCAGTTGAGAGCGCAGCAGCAGCAGCAGGATTTCTCTCTGATCGCTGTGATAGTAATTAACTTTCCCTCTTATTGCTTCCCGTTTCAACAGGGGACTTATCGTATTGAGCAGCAATTCCAGCTATGTCTTAGAGCCGGTTCCCGACAGCCCAAACCAGCACTTGATCTACAGGCTGGACAACCTGAGGTTGCAAAGAGGAGCCTGTGGCTACCAGGGCACTGGGGACGTGGCTGAAGACTGGCTCAGGGACTTCACAACTGGGATGAAACCACCTCGCCAGAGGGTGAGCAGGGCTCAAACTGGGTCCAGGTGTGATGTTCCAAATTTCCCACCTGTTCCAAGCCCAAGGAGCCTGCAGGACCTCCAGGACCATAGCTCAGAAAGTGAAATGGAGGAGAATATTTAAGAGGGTTTGTAGCAAGCTTGTTGCCACATAGTGGCTCCAGTAGGGAAATAAATGAGTGTTGGGGACTGTTGTGTAGCCTGAGGAATCTGGGCTGTAGCTGTTCCTGCAGATTTGTGCATCCAATACAGGAACAAATAGGCCCAAGTACATGGGCACTTGCTGTAGCTAGACTGAGCTGTGATACTTGCTATAAGTCAGTCACATTTGGAGGTCCCTAGTGGGGTGAATGGCCAGTGAAAAATAAACTGAGAAAAACGGCCAGTATGTATGTTTTGCAAAGACTTTATTGGGGATATTGGGGAAATAACCTGTATTGCTGCTGATGCAGGTGAAACGGGAGACTCTGCAGGCTACAAAGTATGTGGAGCTTCTGCTTGTGGCTGATTATGCAGAGGTAAGAAGAGGGATCGTGTTTATACCAACTGAACACTGGGTCCAGAGTGAACATCTCACCTGGGGCAGGGAGGGCGGCAGGAGCTCAACAGGTTTCCTCTTGCCATCTCAACGGTCCTACCCCCACCAGCAGACAGGGACAGCTGTGTCTCTGTCGCTTTTGTCCTAGCGGCCAGGACTCCTCTGCTGCCACCATCAGTCACTGCTGGCCAGGGCAGAGATGCAGGTCGTGATTTGGTTGAAGGACTAGGGTTGGGGTCAGTTCTTGGCTCCCAAGGGACCAGTGGTTGTCCCTGGTTATCAATGTGAGAGACTGCCTTCAGCCTCGGGTGACTTGGGGGTTTCCAGGAACGATGTGCTGATAACTCTGCAGTACACTTAATCTCTGGAGAATATAATTGTGGTTATCCTCTGCTCTGAGCTGGTAGCAGACATATAAATAGACATTTCAAGGCTCCAGATCACAGACTGGGTCTGGAGGAGACCCAGTGAAGTCAGCAATCCCTCCCCCATCCCCAGTCTGGACGGCACACCAGACGTCCTTACAGTGTTGTGGTGATCGTTTAATCTCCAGCACAGACAGGAGTCAGGCTGGTCCTAGTCATAATTTACAGCTTGGAATTCCAACAGGGAAAGCTACATAGTGCTCCAGGCTATGATTTATTCTGAACAAAACTAAAGAGGCAGAACCTAGTTTGGTTTCTCTGTTAGCAGGATATCAAGGAAACAATGAGAAAACACATCATACCCAGGAGCTGCCGTATGTTCACCATTTCATTAGACAAGCTGGGGTGGACACCCACATCATTAACTGCCCTTACTTTACTGTGTCCCTTGCTAGAAGAAAAGTCCCATGTTTTGACATCTGTTAAACAAAAATCTAAACCTCTTGCAACTTTAACTCCTTGAATCAGTTTGCCGGGTGGCTTAAATAGGCAAATTCATTGGATGAGTGAGATGCATCCCCCACTCGCTGGATGAGATGTGAGGAGCACTACGGCAGCCTTGACCTCAGACATGA
>VZTO01011492.1:0-26535 GCA_013400615.1 Syrrhaptes paradoxus | reverse complement strand
TGTGATTCTGTGATTTACTTATAATCTATGCTAAATGGACTAGAGTATGCTTTTCATTAAACATTTCATTAGTATTATTTGATTTCTACTCAAAAGATTACTTTACTCTGTGTGAAAAACTTACACTAATTCTGCACCAGGTAATGTGAATGCCTAGTTGGGTGATTTAGCATTGGTGTGATCTACTGACCTGTATATTCTGTTTGCAAAATTTAATTTGCAAGCAATTAAGAGGCATTTGCTGTGATAGGTCTATGAAGCAGAATTCTGCTGTGGTACATCTGCATCAATTTAATAAGTCATTTACCAACTAATCCTGAAATGGTTATTTATCAGTTCTTCACCACTGACCCTAGGGATAAAGATTTCACTGCCCATAGACCAAAAAAATCAAAGTTGCTAGATGGCCTGCAGGTATTAAAACCCGCAACTATATGCTTCCGTGGCTTATCTGTAGAGACATCTACATGAGATGCTGAAACGGAGCAAATCTGCAAGAACTGCTTGTAGGTGCAGTAAAGACCTGTCTTGTGCTGTGGCTTGCAGTGTTCCCCAGTATGCTTTAGTAAGCAAACCAGGAGTTGTGACTGTAGCACAAGTAAGCATCTACATGCTGGCTTTAATCTAACTAGATAAAGTACTTGCAGCAGCAAAGATCCAGCAACATGATTTTGGGAGCAAGAGGCAATCCAAGAACCCAGGGTACTGAACTGAAATACCTCTATGTACTGCAGCCGCATTCATGGCTTTGCAGTGTTACCCAAGATCACTAGACAAATGGTAGCATGCAGTGTGCACTCAAAACTGCAATCTTATGTCCTGTTTATAGACAGGATATGTCCTGATAGATAGACATAGGGTTAAGAGCATTAACAGAGCATTTCACACAAACAAGGCCCAGGAAGTTAGCATTTGCAAGTGTGGGTGAATGAAATTACTCACCCCCTTAATTTATATTAAAGTATTTATATAAAAGGTAATTATTCCTGGATTATTCCTAGTATTTTGCCTCTCCAGTTATTTCACTTCTATACAATTAGGCATTTATCTATTTTGTAGATGTCTACGAACACTGTGTCTTTGAAATTTGATACTGGTCATATAATTAAGTAGCACTAAGTCTATAATCAGTCTATTTTCTGCTTTATAAATTTTGGACTATTTTGACAAAGGAAAGGGCTGGAAAAATCCTTAAAGAAAGCTGAGATTCTGCCATGTTTCCATGCCCTGAGATGCTGATGTGCAGTGATGCTACAAACCCCTGGGATGCAAAAGTACTGCTTCTATCTGAACTAAATGAAACCAGATAAAATGAACCGTCACTATAAACAGAGTAATCCAGTTGCTGCCTTGCAATATGGTACGCCATCCTGAAAAGCAGGCGGCCAACAGATGTACAGTAGAGAGGAAGAAGCTGAGCACATTCCTCATCCTGCAAGTCCATCTGCTGTCATCCTTCCCCAGGGTGCTGCGGACATGGAGGGGCACAACTGGCCAGGTGTGACCACCATGCAGGCTGGGTAACAATGCTATGCCCAGGCAAGCACTGTGAAGTAACCAACGCAAATGGCTCTCACGGAGCTTCCCAGAACTGCCCACCTCAGGAAGGCTGTTCAACCCAGCTCTGCACAGTTCCTTACTTAATGTCCCACTTATTGACTCACATGGACACCTCTAATTTGAGCAATGAATGCTTTATCGAATCAGTAGGTCAGGCTCTGAGCATGTATTTCTCTGCACTTACAGGGAGCACACTGCAAATCATTATTGGCTTGCCACCACACTCTATTAAAAGTGTTTCCAATAAATATTTTTTATTTTCTTCTGAGTTAAAGTAACAGCTCTGTGGCCTAATCCTCTCTGTATTTTATGGAGTCAATTGCCAATTACCATTTATAACTTTGTCATTATTTTGTCTTCTCACAGTTACACTGAAATATTAAAACCTATACAGACATAGACCACCCACAAGCAGAGCTGCCATCTCCCTGGTAGTCTCAAAGGTCTGTTCCCAATTGTCACAACTACAGACAGGGCTGCTGAATTACCCAAGCTGTCTTGAAAAGTTTCAAGAAAAAAAAGAAGTATGCCTGAATTTAAAGCTTGAATTTAAATAAAACTTCACAAGAAAAATATTCAAAGTATATATGTCCTATACAGTTTTAGGTTTTGCTTTTTAATTTCAGAATGGCCTGTGTAACAGGAATTCCAGTTTCTGCCCAGTTCAAACATAGAATACCTTCTTAGAAAGTCTTTCAGTCAAGACTTCAAGATTAAAACACTCTAAAGACTTCTGGACATAATTCTTCATCTGTATAAAGCTGCTGAAATAATGTATGTGATCTGGTCTGTGTATTAATGCAAGAAATGGATGTCAGTCTTCACTATAAGTGATAAAGAAGCTTGGGGGATACAAAAAGTGGTACGACAGAAAAATGGCAGAACAAATGAAAATAGATTATTTATATGTGATCCAGGCTATCTCTACTGAGATTCAGTAACTGGTATGGCAGTGGATGGTCAGTAAAAGTAGATTTAAAAAAAAAGCTGACAGTTCTGAATGAAAGGATACGTCTTTGTTCCAACTAGGGCATTTATTTAACACATGCTTCAGGTGGCTTGATTCTTTGCATGACCTTTTATTTTGAATGAAAGTAAGAGTTTCTCAAGTAATAAATTCCTCCTATGTTCGAGGCACTGTTCTTGCTGGGACATTAGTTGACCTTCTCAGAAAGGTCAGCAGCTCTCTCTTTGTATAGGAGCAACCTTTGTACTCCTAATGGACTAATATTATCTTTAAAAATAATAGTTCAAAATAAACTTTTTTGTATTTTAAGCTTGGCAGACTATTCTGGCTCTATCTCCATTCAAGCTGAACATGAGTTCCCTGAAGAATGCATCAAACAATACAATAAAGTTCAGCAGTAATTGCACACCCCTGCAGTATCTTCCATAAACTCAGCAGGGAGTTTTCACCCTGTAGGCTACTGAGAATTTTTATTTTGAGCCTCCATAAGCAAACTTGTACTATTAATGCAAAGAAAATACGCTATTCATTACTAGAGCAACTATTTTCTGTGTACATGTCTACACTTCCAATTTGTGGCTATAACCCTTCAGCCAATGCATACTCTTCAGACACACTTGCATGGAACTGCTGTAAGTTACATCAATGTGCTTGCATTTGTCCTGTTAGGTGCATAAAAGACTGCTTGTACATGCAAACCTGCTGGCTGTAAATACAGATTAGCTGGGCTTGCAAAAGCATATGTTTTTAAAAAATTAAAGGGAAACGCACTATCTGATATGATAGTACTGTTAACTGTAAATCATTCCATTAGAGAAGCAACACTTCTGTTTCTCAGAAAGGACAGTACATTTGCAGTCAAGCCATCAGATGGATAGAGATGGTTTGTAGGATTTTATAGGCTTCAGCACAGTAAATCTCATGCCAACATATCTGATTAACAGGCCCTGCATCTTGCAATATATGATTTCAATGGTAAAGCTGACCAGATGCAGGTAATACTCCCTAAAGACACACAAGTGAAAGGGTTCTATTGCTCACCCCCATTAACTTGGTGGCATCACTGAACGGTAAAGATGGGTCCAAAGGCACTTACAGCTTGCACAGCACTGGTCATTTGCAATAATACATTTTACATCTGAGTTCCAAACAAGTGGTATGTTCATTAGAACAGGCCTTATTATATGCTGTGGTCTAACTAAGTGACTAATTTGGGTGTTATTTCTGTTCCTGACTCATTTATACACAGATTTATGCAAATATATTTGACAATTGTCGAATATGCAAACAAAATTCAGGCTATTACGTATTCATAAACTGCTCATTTTGGCTGCTCACTATAGTGTGTTACTGCCACTGCTACTGTTGTCAAAGCTGGGTGGAGGAGGACACTTTTAAGACACAAGAACAATGGTAAATCAAAAGGTAAGCACTTCTTTTTTTTAGTTCAAAATAGTGGCATTTATAAGATTATTTAGAAAATTGTACTTGCCATTTTCCTTCCCATTCTTGCTTTTCATCTATACAGTTAAAAATCCAAAAATTTCCTCTCTTCTCAGTGAAAATTTATTAATCCATCTTTTATTCTATGTAATGTAACCAGTTTTAGCCATTTGGCATTCTCTAAAAGGCTTCACATTCACCAGCTCTCTGGATAAACAAATGGCCACATAAGAGTAGTCCCTTAGAAAGAGCTATTAGGTAATAGGATGTTTTCTATCATCCTGAACAACATTTTATCTTAAAGCTACTTGAATTTCTTAGGAGTTCTCAGCTGCATGATAAAGATCTGGAATATGTTATGTCTACTTATATTATTACCCAAGTACAGTGCTTGCTGTAATTTAAGAAATTGCATATAAGTAGCATGCTTCTCTGAATCAACTCACAGATCTATATGAACCTTCATTGTCACCCAGTGAAGGTTTGATGTATCAGGGCTACCATTAATATTGTAATCTCCATTGCAGATATCAAATTATTCCATGTGATCAATGTACCGGTTTTGGCTGGGATAGTTAATTTTCTTCATAGTAACTTGTATGGGTTTGTGTTTTAGATACGTGATGAAAACATCACTGGTAACAGAGAGGCTTTAACCATGGCTGAGCACTGCTTATGCACCATCAGGGCCTCTTCTGCTTCTTGCACTACCCCTGACGGAGGGCACACAAGAAGCTGGGAGGGGACACAGCTGGGACAGCTGACCGCAGCTGACCACAAGGATATCCCATACCATGTAAAGTGGTGATCAACAATAAAAACAGGGGAAAGAAGAAAGAAAGGGGCAAATGTTCAGAGACATGGGTTTGTCTTCCCAAGTTACCATTATGTGTGATGAAGCCCTGTTTTCCTGGAGATAGCTGAACACCTGCCTGCTGATGGGAAATAGTGAATGAATTCCTTGTTTTGCTTTGCTTGTGCATTTACTGATTAAACCTTCTTTCTCTCAGCCCATGAGATTTCCCACTGTTACCCTTCCAATTCTCCCTCCTACCCAGCTGGGGGAAACGAGTGAGTGGCTGTGTGGGACTGAGATGCTGGCTAGGGTTAAATCACAACTATATGTGTTGTACCACTCCATTTTGTAAGCAATAACATAGATGATGACTGGGGAAGGCCTAGCTGTGAGACTGATGATCTAATGAGACTATTTGTTCAAAATATTTCAGGTGGGATGAAATCACAACATCAGGTACAGATTAATTCTCACATGCTTTCTCTGATGAACCACCCTGCTGCTTAAATGACATCTTTACGAGGAGACTTGTAATGTTGTGATGTTAGACAATCTTTCTGGTAGGTCAACCCCAAAGCACTGTTGCTTGACTGTATATAGAACCTGTAGAACCTGTAGCTCTACACTTACAGGAACCATATAAGTGACCCCATTCCCCAAAACTGCTTAAAATTTACAAGTTATACACTTTATAATCTGAATAACACTGAAAACCTGTAGCTTCTCAAAAAAAACAAAAATCAAACAAAAAAACCCACCAACACCGAAATCCCCCCCAAAAAAACAAAAAACACAACCCACAAAATAAAAGAGGGGGGGGGAGGAATTCCTTACAGAAACTATTGAAGGACTGAAAATGAAAAATATTTTATATAGTTGGAACAGGATAAAAAGAATCATGTAGAGATAGTGCAATGGTTAAGAAAGGCAGGCAGACATGTGAAAGCAAGGCCTTGTAACTAATTCAAAGTGCTTGCTCCATAGATTAGAAACTGTGAGCCAAGTTTTTTGTTAGTACTATGTGTCAACAAATAACATTAGAATTTACAGGACTGTTTTTGTCCCTACATCTCTCCAATCCCTAAAGAGGATGTCTCAACTACATTAATAACAGAATCCTTAACTTGCTTCCTCTGCCAGGATCTATGAGCTGTGCTGGAAAAAAAGGACAAAAGGCTGAGAGCAGCAGGAACATACAGTGACTTCCCTCTCCAACAGATCACTCCAATCTGTGAACTCTGCACACAAGAGCCAGAGGGTGCCTTCCATATTTGATCCTGTGTTCCCTGATGCTTCATAAAATTTAGAAGTAAATGGAGGAGATGCTGAAAGAAGGCATTGTAAGCTATGTGAACTTGAATTAGAACAGGTGAATATTTGAATTTCAGGAGACTCATCAACGTCTCTCTTTATGGCCACTGAACTCACATGCAGATTTGGTAAATCACACAGACTCAGACCTAAAAAACACCTCTGATGCATAAAGTGTGATTTGGGGTGCAATTTTGATACTTAAAGAAAACCCACAACCCTTGAAGACCCCGTGGGTTTCTATGCTACTGCAGGTAAAATCTGGGGCCACTTCAGCTTTTGATGAGGTCTAGCTATTCAGTGACAAGAAACTATCTGAGACCTTCAGCCTAAGTCTTTTGAGGTCCTTACTACAACTGCAATACTCTGATAATATTTTAATAAACTTTGTGATGAACAAGCTCTGTATGAACCTTAGCGTTAATAAAGCTGTCTCTCTTTGAATACACTTCACACATTCACTACATTGTGGGAAGAACTGGGTTAGAGCACACAACTTCTCAGGTGACATAACACACAAGCTAAAATGTGCCATTATAATGTGTGCCTGCTACAGGCCATCTGACCAGGAAGAACAAGTGGATGAGGCCCTCTACAGACAGGAGCAGCCTCACATTTGCAGGTCCTGGTCCTTGTGGGGAACTCTAACAAAGGATAATAGAGAAGGACACAAGCAATCCAGGAGGTACCTGAAGTGCATCTTCCTCCAGGTGGCAGACAAGCCAGTGAGGAGAGATGCTCTGCTAGACCTCATGCTTACTGACAAGGAAGAGTTCATTGGGGATGTGATCAAAGGCAGCCTTGGCTGCAGGGACCATGACGTGGTGGAGTTCAAGATCCTGAGGGCAGAGAGGAGACTGAAAAGCAAGATCACAACCCTGGACTTCAGGAGAGAAGACTTTGGCCTCCTTCAAAGATCTCCTTAGAAAAGTCCCAGTGGATAAGGTCCTAGAAGGAAGGAGGTTCCGAGAAAGCTGATTAATATTCAAGGACTATGTCCTCCAATCTCAAGAGCAGACCATCCGAGTGAGTAGGAAGTCAGGTAAAAATGCCAGGAAGCCTGTGTATAAACAAGGCACTACTGGAAAGAAGCAAACACAAAAAGGAAGCACACAGAGGGTGGAAGCAAGGATGTGTAACCTGTAAGGAATACAGAAACATTGAGTATCCAGTGATGAAGTCAGGAAAGCTAGAGCCCAAATGGAAATGAACCTTGCAAGTGATGTCAAAGGCAACAAGAAGGCCTTCTGTAAGTCGACAGGTGACAAATGGAAGGTGAGGGCCTGCTGCTGAATGAGGCAGGAGGCTTGGTGACATAGGACATGGAAAAGTCTCAAGTATTGAATGCCTACTTCAGTCTTAGCTAGCAAGATAACCTTTCAGGAATCCCACACCTCAGAGACCCGGAGGAAAGTCTGGAGCAAGGAAAATGTACCCTTGGTGGAAGAAGATCGGGTCAGGAAAGACTTCAGCAGATTGAACTTACATAAATCTATGGCCCTGATGAGATGCACCCATGAGTGCTGAGGGAGCTGGCAGATGTCATTGTGAGGTCACTCTCAATAATCTTTGACTGATTACAGTGACTGGGAGAAGCACCTGAAGACTGAAGAAAAGCAAATATCACTCATGTCTTCAGGAAGGGCAAGAAGAGGCCAGTCAGCTTCACCTCAACCCCTGGGAAGGTGATGGAGCAGCTTATCCTGGAAACCCTTTCCAGGCACAAGAAGGAGAAGTCAGTCATCAGGAGTATTCACAAAGGGCAAGTCATGCTTGACCAACTTGAGAAACTTTTATGACGAAATTATTGGCTTTGTAGATGAGCAGAGAGCAGTGGGCATCGTCTAACTGGACTTCAGTAAGGCCTTTGACACTGCCTCCTATAAGATGTCCATAGACAAGCTGTTGAATGTGCTGGAGAAGCGGACAGTAAGGTGGCTAAATGGCCAGGCCCAGAGCATCACGATCAGTGGCATGAATCCTGGTTGGACGTCAGTAACTAGTGGTATACCCCAGGGATCAATACTGGGTCCAATCCTGTTTACATCGTCATTAATGATCTGTATGGTGGGGCAGAGTGCACCCTCAGCAGGTTTACTGATGACACCAAACTGGGAGGAGGGGCTGATACACCAGAGGGTTGTGCTGCCATCCAGAGGGACCTGGAGAGGCTGGAGAGATGGGCTGATGTGAACCCCATGCATCTCAACAAGGGGAAATGCAAAGTCCTGCACCTGGGGAGGAACAACCCCAGGCACCAGTGCAGGCTGGGGGCCACACAGCTGGAAAGCTTCTTGGCAGAAAAAGGCCTGGGGCTCCTGGTGGACACCAAGTTGAATGTAAGCCAGCAACATGCTCTTGCAGCAAAGAAGGCCAATAGTATCCCAGGCTGCACTAGGAGCAGTGTTGCAGCGGGTGGGGGGAGGTGATCCTCCCCCTCTACTCAGCAGTGGTGAGGCCACACCTGGTCTACTGCATGCAGTTCTGGGCTCATCAATACAAGACAGACAAGGACATACTAGAGAGAGTCCAATGAAGGGCCATGAAGATGATGGAGAGGCTGGAGTGTCCCTCCTATGAGGAAAGACTGAGAGACCTGGGTCCGTTTAGCCTCAAGAAAAGAAGGCATATTTCAGCTGTGAAGTAAAGCATGCAGGAAGTAGTTATTGTTGTGTTATGAACTGTGGTACTAATTGCCTGGATACAAATACTTTAAAGATCTAGCTCCTAGCTTCAGTACCTCATGTGCTCCTTATACATAAAATATGGAAATGCTAACGTTTTCTCACTGTGGTGTCGTAATTGTAACATGGTAATGGCCCAAAAAAGCGTAACTGAAATTAGTTAGAATGGTGAAATGAGTAATTTTCCTGGAGTTCTGATTAACAGATTTTTGGCTACTCATTTGTAGAAATTGGGGCTCTCATCTGCAGGAATTAGCTCTTTTCCCATAAGTTCCTGAAAGCCATGTCAAAGAGCTCTTTTGACTTTGTATTTTCTCACATTTTTGCATTAAAATCCTATACCTATTACATTTGCCACTCAATCGAGAAACCTACAACTATTTTAATGCTATTTCTTCTTGCAGCCCTTTTCTTTTGCCAGTGTATTAAGAGATAAAACCTGTATGACTGTATGTATCTTGCAGACAAGATCTAAATCTCTGCAGGCTGATATTCCTGAGAGTACTGCTTAGAGGTCCTCAGAAGTTGGCATATCCTGTAATCATTGCAATTCTAAAATAAATTTGAAATCAGAATTCTCTCAAAAAAACTGTTAATGAAAGTGACTTTGATACTATAAGACTGAAACACAAAACAAACCATCTTATTTATGTTATTTCTTATTACTTTTGGAAATGCTTCCAACTGATTTCAACTATATCTACTGAAAACATGCTTAACGGAGTTTCAAACATCTGTTCATTCTATATATGCAAAGTATAATGGAATAGCTTGCTGGAAACAAGGCTGCTTAAAACAAAGGGGGAGGAATAACAAAGTAAGGGGAGGGGGGAGTTTTTGTAGGAAAACAAGTTATTAGTTATTTTTTATTTATTAAGGTTTGGGGTTTTTGGTTGGTTGATTGGTTTCGGTTTGGTTTTTTGTTTTGTTTTGTTCTGTTTTGTTTTCCTTAAGGAAGTCCTTCTTAGGTGATTTAAGCAGAGAGCAAGTTTAATTTGGCAAAAACATGGGATGATCCTCACCCATACACGCTAGTCCTGCAGCAATCAACTGTCCCAATATCAAGTTTAGAAAGTTGTACTGAGCTTTAGTTCCAGTCTTAAGAGATAATCTGACCAGGTGACACATCTCACAGAGATTAGACAGTGATGCTGGCTTCATGATTTCTCAAAGAACCTTCTGTAACCAACTCAGAAGTTGTGCCGTTTGCACAGTTGCTTTCTTAATTTCCACCTTTGCTTCTCCATTCGTCCCTACTTGTGGTAGCTCTTTCATTAAAGGACATCAGACAAAAAGAGACCACCTCAGCCAGAGAGGATATATTTTACCTTGAAAAATGCCAGTGTAACCAGTTTGTAAAAAAACACATGCTGATAACAGAGTTCTTATCCTCTCTCTTAGAGGCTTCAGTTTCTAGAGAGAGAATAGATTTGCCTCTCTGAGTGGATACACAGAACTCGGCTTCAGGACAGAAAAATAAAACTAGGATGCTATGTTTTAAATTGTACACTCTTCCTGTTTTATTCCCACAGCTGGACTGCCAGAATTGGAGAAAACACTGTGGTTTCTTATCTTTTGCCCTCTTCATTTTTTGTGCATGCAACCAATCTTCCCTTAGTTCTTTGCTCAACAGCATAGAACAAGAACAATCTCTCTCCCCCAAAATGAATAACTGTCACAACTGTGATGGTAGGATTGCAGCTTCATGAACCCAACAACTTCCTAAAATGCAGAGAGACAAGATTTTCAGAGATCCCCAGCACAAGCCTCACAGACCATCCATCTATGCAGAAGCCCTGCCTTCCCTGCAGAAGAACTCCATCAAAAGCACAACTCAAGACCAGTGCATTAACAGGTTGTAAATAATGAAGGGTTTCTAAAGAGGAGGTTTAAATCTCAAGACAGCCTGCTACTTACCTGTGCACCTCTGGTCAGTTCTTTTGCAGCACTGCGCCTTTGCTTTAGGCATTAAATATATCCTTACAGAGCAACACACCTCATTCCTATTCCCTGTTTTGCCTCTGCATTTACATGCACCTTAGAAACACAGAGCTCCTCTAGTCTTGCTTAAAGCCATGGAGAAGACAAATCACTGCAGGCAGGAAGGGAGCAAAATGTGCATGCATGGGTCAGTGAAAGAAAATGTGCAGCTCAAACTGTTTCACAAAAGTTCCTGTGAAGTTATTCAAAGCTAAATTTGTTTCCTTCTTTCTTTTTTTTTAACTGAATTAATCATCTAAGAGAAATTATTTAGTTTCTCAGAACTCCTTGTTCAACAATGCAATGTATACAGTAGGTTGAGCTTCCTTGAACTGCATAACGACAAGTTAAGCTTTATATTTTCCTCTTTTTATTAGCTGATCTTTGTATTTCTGAAAAACTAACCTGTGAACACCAGAAATAAGTGTTAGCCAATTACCTATGAATTAAATGGAGTACTGAAAAAAAGAGATATAATACATACTCTCTGTTCTTAAAATCTTAACCCAAGGTATGATTTACTCAGGAAGAGCACAGCAATTCAATCTAAATGTCAACAAGTAAGAAATACTGTTCTAAGTGATTTTCACACATGACCTGCACTACAGTGTGACATAATACAGTACATTGCAATGCAGATGACATGTTAAATAACTTTATGTATGTAGGACAGGCTTCTTTCAGTTGGAAAATGGGATTATTTCCTTTTCTGAAGGATGTCCTGTCAACACAGACAAAAACCACTTTTTGCTTTCCAAGGACTAAACCAGCATATTACAAAACTACTTTTCAGTAAAATTTCTACTTTCACTGACGTGCCTGACTTCATAGCTTCTAAAGCAAAAACCTACTGGTATCTTACTACAGAAAACAAAAATCTTTTGGTTCTCTCTTCTTTCGTAGGGTACTTATGTAAAATGTAGTTTCTTGTTCTTCTTTAGACACTATGCACTTGATGGACAACTTTTTCTTAAAAGGCATTTCTTTTGGAAAGTAGTAAGTCAGACTGTGGAAGCCAGATTCCCCTGAGTGAAATATCTGAGGGAAAACTCAATAAAAGCAGTGGAAAACTCAAAGTCTTATTGCCTTATTTCTTTATTCAAAATAGTTTTGCCTGAAATATTTTTTTCATCTTTCAGAAGAAACATAACAGTTTGAACTGCACAAACAAGACGATCACATGGATGACTAAAAATGAGCAAATCAGGAAAAATAAAGTAATCTACATATATAATAGCTAGTACTGCAGAGCAGTAATTTAGAAATTATCATTTCCCAATAACTAACAAACAACGGCATGTGTGGTGTGTGTATGTGTGTGTGAATGAGTAACAGAAGAGTATGTGTGAGATAGCTGATAAAAATACAAATTTTTAATGGCGAGTACTGATATGCTGTTGACTGTTTTCATGTAGACTTACATATGACACTATTCTTTTTCCTTTTTGAAAAACTTGAAAGAAAAAAGAACATTACATATTAACACAATTTGTTAACAAATGCTGGGTTTGTGAGGAAAAAAAAGAGCTTAAATACACATATATATATATGTAAATATATTCCAAACATTTGTAATCTGGAGGAAAAAGAATACTGTCATAGCACTTCAGACAAACTGGAATATTACCTCAGGCTCTCACTTTCTCTGTGGACCAACCAGGTATGTCTGCTAAACTTCATCACTCTCAAATGTCAGTCCAATAAGAATACAGACAATTACTCCACCACAGGAGATATATAGAGAGAATCTATAGAAAAACAGGCATATCGAGGCAGGAGGCACTCAAATTGTAAATCCTGTAAGGTCACATTGCAGCAAATGGAATTCTTCATTTTACAACTACAAACACACATTTTTTCCTCCAAAAGTCAATAAAAGATTTACTAATTCAGACTATCTCCATGTGTGATTGATAAACAGCCCCCACCCCACTCCCCCCATGGCACTTCTGTTCTCAATCAATTGGGAAGGCTCAACCAAAAACAGCACTCCTCGAAGAAAAGAAACAAAACATTTGCATGAGCCTCTTGATTACCATTTAATACCACCAATTCAGTGCAAGACAAAATTAAAAAAACAGCCAACTATACTCCCTGTATAGTTGTGAATATGTATAGTTTAATATATATATGTGTATGTTATTATGTGTAGATGTGTATGTTTGTATATATGTGCATATAGTGTATGTATGTATATATATGCAAAGATAAACACAATTGAGATTTTTTATATATGCCTTTATAGACCATTATAATGTCCTTTAGATCCTAACTCCAGATATCCAACTTCATTTATCCAGGAGGGAAGTCTATTTCCTTTACATTTGCCCACACTCATCTCTGCTCTACAGATATTAGCTATTTGTTGTTCTCAAACTGTCTAACTGATTAGNAACTACTTTTCAGTAAAATTTCTACTTTCACTGACGTGCCTGACTTCATAGCTTCTAAAGCAAAAACCTACTGGTATCTTACTACAGAAAACAAAAATCTTTTGGTTCTCTCTTCTTTCGTAGGGTACTTATGTAAAATGTAGTTTCTTGTTCTTCTTTAGACACTATGCACTTGATGGACAACTTTTTCTTAAAAGGCATTTCTTTTGGAAAGTAGTAAGTCAGACTGTGGAAGCCAGATTCCCCTGAGTGAAATATCTGAGGGAAAACTCAATAAAAGCAGTGGAAAACTCAAAGTCTTATTGCCTTATTTCTTTATTCAAAATAGTTTTGCCTGAAATATTTTTTTCATCTTTCAGAAGAAACATAACAGTTTGAACTGCACAAACAAGACAATCACATGGATGACTAAAAATGAGCAAATCAGGAAAAATAAAGTAATCTACATATATAATAGCTAGTACTGCAGAGCAGTAATTTAGAAATTATCATTTCCCAATAACTAACAAACAACGGCATGTGTGGTGTGTGTATGTGTGTGTGAATGAGTAACAGAAGAGTATGTGTGAGATAGCTGATAAAAATACAAATTTTTAATGGCGAGTACTGATATGCTGTTGACTGTTTTCATGTAGACTTACATATGACACTATTCTTTTTCCTTTTTGAAAAACTTGAAAGAAAAAAGAACATTACATATTAACACAATTTGTTAACAAATGCTGGGTTTGTGAGGAAAAAAAAGAGCTTAAATACACATATATATGTAAATATATTCCAAACATTTGTAATCTGGAGGAAAAAGAATACTGTCATAGCACTTCAGACAAACTGGAATATTACCTCAGGCTCTCACTTTCTCTGTGGACCAACCAGGTATGTCTGCTAAACTTCATCACTCTCAAATGTCAGTCCAATAAGAATACAGACAATTACTCCACCACAGGAGATATATAGAGAGAATCTATAGAAAAACAGGCATATCGAGGCAGGAGGCACTCAAATTGTAAATCCTGTAAGGTCACATTGCAGCAAATGGAATTCTTCATTTTACAACTACAAACACACATTTTTTCCTCCAAAAGTCAATAAAAGATTTACTAATTCAGACTATCTCCATGTGTGATTGATAAACAGCCCCCACCCCACTCCCCCCATGGCACTTCTGTTCTCAATCAATTGGGAAGGCTCAACCAAAAACAGCACTCCTCGAAGAAAAGAAACAAAACATTTGCATGAGCCTCTTGATTACCATTTAATACCACCAATTCAGTGCAAGACAAAATTAAAAAAACAGCCAACTATACTCCCTGTATAGTTGTGAATATGTATAGTTTAATATATATATGTGTATGTTATTATGTGTAGATGTGTATGTTTGTATATATGTGCATATAGTGTATGTATGTATATATATGCAAAGATAAACACAATTGAGATTTTTTATATATGCCTTTATAGACCATTATAATGTCCTTTAGATCCTAACTCCAGATATCCAACTTCATTTATCCAGGAGGGAAGTCTATTTCCTTTACATTTGCCCACACTCATCTCTGCTCTACAGATATTAGCTATTTGTTGTTCTCAAACTGTCTAACTGATTAGTACAATTAAATTAATCCCAGCACAATTATTTCTAGCACGTGTTGCTTGAAAACTGTTGCTCTGCTTCTGATCTGAGAAAAAGTTCATGTGCCTGAATGTTTGTCTGATTTGGACCATCAGTCTGTAAGAAGAAAGCTGCTTCATAAATACTGATTTTAATTAAAGTACTGAAGAATTATTAGTTAAGCATCATAAACCCTGTGAGGGAGGATGCTTACACATGAAATCAAAATGAGAATATGCCAAAATAGTCTCTGTACTTGCATGCTTCGTTGACTGAGACACAGAAGTGTTAATATTTCACAATAATTAATCATTCTTAGGGGACAATATCTATCAATTAACGCTAGGAATATTAACCAGACTATCCTTCAAAGCATTGCTGAGAAGCAAATCAAATAAGTATTATCTAATTTTTATGGATGAGAAAGTTTAAACCAAAAGAAATACCTTTGCCAATGGCACAGACTGAATTGGGAATACACTTAGACACAGGCTCCAGACTACCCAGCTCAGCATCCTGTTCTCCTTTCTGTGGAGCCTATTGCTTTATTGCAATGGCAGCTCCCAAATTACTTCAGTCACAGTTGTTAGCACCTGGTAGACCTGCAACATAGGCTGGCACTTGATGTCTTAATTTAGAAATCACGGGACAGAGCCCATCTGTTCTCCTCCCTATTTTTAAAGCAACTTGTCCAGACTCAGGTAGGAAATCTAAGGCAGAGGTGGATCTCATTTCTTGGAAGGCATTCACCTGCCAAGACTGTGATACAATCTCCAGGCTGGGCCTGGTTCATATTGTACCTAGCTTTCTCAAAACACACCAAAAGGAGGCAAAGGTCTGCAGATTAAAGGTTTTATTTCATAAAGAGCAGATAAATATGTTTGTTCCCTTCAAGAATCCCGTGTTCTTCCAATGTGATTCCTCTGCTAGATGTTGTATGCAACAACAACTGTTCCAGAATGACTGTTTGTAAGATTCACATAATTTATAAGTCTTGGCTTTAGAGTAGCAACAATCACATTTGTAAAGTGTCTCCTAAAGACACTTCATTTCTCTTAAGCAGTGAGTCATCAAACAGCAGTAAATTGCGTAGTGAAAAGCAAACCAAGCTCATATTTGCAATTGCAAGTGTAAAAGTCCATCATTGTACTTTGCTCATTTGATGAGTTTTTCTGAGGTGCTATATGATCTGCTTTTGCTTCTTTCTTGCTTCATTAGATGGATTTCCCCACAATGACATTACATGATTCAAACCTTTATATTTATTACCTGTGCGGAATTTAAGAGATCTGCTAAACACAGCAAAATCAAATGAGTATATAATAAAATCTTACATTTCAATTATGCTCTGAAACCGAGCATAAAGATTGGAAGAGCAAATCAATGGCAATAATTTAGCATGCTTATTCACCTGTCCTACAGATATTTTATAAACATTTTTTGTATCTGTTAAGAACAATTCCAAATTTAATTTCTTATACATTATCTGAGAGGTTTTTCCCCACTAATACACACATCTTCTTTTATTTGGACCTCTTTAGCCCTTCTAACAGCTGTCTTTTAGCTGCTCTGGAAGTTATATTCCTAATTTGCATGTCATTTTCCTAACTTTGACTGTCAGAGACTTCAGGAATAAGAACCACAAGTATTCTTTGAACTAAATGTTATTCACCAAAAGTGCGACTTATAGGATTCAAAACTACTCCTAAACTTGGGCTGAATTTGACAAAACCAAAACAAAACAGGGAACTGAAGCATTCTCTTTCAGTACTTTTGAACCTGAAAAAAAAAAAAAAAAAAAAAACACAAAACCTTTCTCCTCTTTTTGGAACTGCATAAAATTTTAATTAATGGTCAAGAACAATGAAACATCTAAATTGAAATAAAATATTCCTCAAATATTATTTTATTTTATTGATAAAAAATATTTATATCAACGTGTTTTATGTTTCTCTTTGTTGGCTTAACTCGCAATCAGAAAAAAAAATTGAACTGAGCGCATAATCTAAGTATCTCATTTTATTAAGCTAGATGGTGAAGAAATATTAACTACAGAATCTAGTAAGAACTTACATCTTTCCACAAGTGTGGATTCTCAGAATTGGCTGATATGTCTTACCCAAAATTTTATTTGCTCTTAAATGAGAATGTATTAATGAACCAAAACAAGAAGATAATCTTACAATTTAAATGAAAAGAACACTGAAAGGCATTTTATGTTTCTTGCAGTCTGTTCCTAGCATGCTATTTCGATACAAAAGGATCATTTGTTTCTTATCTGAGCTTTTACCATGGCATAAAAGTAATAATTTCTAATGCTTCACTTCAAGTTACAGCATTGTAGTGATCATCATTCACTGCCAGTCAGCCACCAAACTCCCAAGCACACGTCACTTGTCACCACTTCCAGAACAAGCTCAACCACCCTTTCCCTAAACCTCGTCCTGGTTTTACAGACCCTCTTGCTCAGTCTTGTTCCATGCAGCGTTTAAAGTCCATTAGTTTGAATGGAAAAGTCAAAGTAGTTGCTCTTTAACCATCTTCCTTTGTCTCAGAATTCTAATTTCCTGTGCTCTTCAGGGCTCCCTTACATGCATTTCAGAAACGTAATTGAAGAACTGGGACTCTGTATCAAAAACAGTCACAGGCTCTTCCTCTTTTTCTCCCAACAATTTTTCCCCACTATCTAACTGTCATCTGTTTTTTATAACTGTTTAAAAAAAGCCAACAGGAAACTTAAGGTTATCAACATTTTGGTATATGATTTGGCCCACACTTGGTTCTTTTTACACTGAGATACTCTGAGCAGAGTTCAGGCCTCCTGCTGTGGGAGCACCATAACCCACAGTTAGTTCCGTCTCTGTGGTAATAATTACATCTCCAAATTGGAATGGAGCTACAGTAGCTTATAGCACACAGACATAAGCAGTGGCACATCCTTACTGTACCGCCTCCCGTGTTCTCAATTATACAAATAAGCTCAGTTGTGCAATAGAATCACTTGTTCCCATAACAAAACATCTTAAAGTTTATCAGTCACACTGGGAGCAACCCAGTTGTATGAACTGCTTAACCACACTGCTAATATAATCAAGGCTGCATTAAGCCAAGCTATTGCTGCTGTGCAAACAATGTACACAACCATAGTCTTACGTTCCTCTTGCTTGCTATTTTTCAAACACTTAAAAAAAAATACAAAAAGTCTGCCAAAAGTCAAAATTGAATGGTTTCAGACACAAATAGATGGATCTAGTATTAACGTGACCATTGTGAACATGAATTAATCTCCATAAAGGCCAAAAAAAAGGCAAAGCAATATTTTTAGTGCATTTCAGAATAAGAATTATAAGAAAGTATGCTCCTAAACCATTATGGGAATCATGAGCATAAAGAACCGATAAAAACTCAAAAATTAAGTTATCTGCATTTCCATAGGAAAGATAGAGTGTAGGCTGCAGCAGTGCAAGCTCCTCACATACTCTGCTTCCTCCAGTGTACCAGGTGCAAATTCAAAACCAGCACACACAATTGAATTTCCGTGCCAGCTTAAACTTTGGCTTTCTTTCAAAGATGACAAATCAATGCCAACATTTTACTGATATGGAACCCACTCATTATGTCTTGCACAGAGACCACCAGTTAATTCAGCATTTAGACACGTTTACGCCTACCGACCCATCATTGTGTTGCTACATGTAAGCATTCCTGAACTTTATAGAATAATGGACGATTTAACACTGGAATAAACTTAATGAAAACCACTCATGAATAAAAATCATGTCCATGCCCCCCAGCTTGCCTGCTTACTCTCAAATTTCTCTTCCCCTCTTTGGAACATGAACTGCTCTACCCTGTCCCCCACAATCTCTTTCTGCTTGAAGTCTCTCAATCCATCACTGGCCTTTCATCTCTAGTCTCTCTTCATGCTTTCCACCATCTACACTGTAACACACAAAAATATCTGTGAGAGAAGTGTGACAAAAATAAGTGATGTCTCAACTGGTTCTTTTGCAATTTTGTAGGGGGAAAAAAACCTCCATGAAATAATTAATTAAGTCTTGAGTTTGAGTTGGTGTTTTAATCAGTTTCTGAAAAAGATAAATCATGCAATCATATTTTTGAGCAATACAATGCATTAAAGCAAATGAAAACACAGAGCACTTAAATGATTCAGATCTTGCTTCTTTCCCATAATGAAAGAAGAAATTTTTGTCTGAACAGCTTTGCTCAAATCTAAGTCTGTACAGACAATACCAAATGAAAATACAAGCAAGATTTGTGGGGATAAGGCATTCCCAACAGAGTACTGTTACCTTTAAAAGCTATTATGATGATGAGGAGCAGAAGCAACTCAGTCACAGAAAATACAGGCTTAGCAGGGTCCTTAATCTAGCACGTTTCCCCCACACAAAGAAACTGCACCCCAAAAAACCAGAGAAAATTCCAAACATATCCCAAAGCAAAGCAGAATAAAATTACTTACTGTCTTCTTCAACATTTTGACAGCGTAAGGTTTCTGGGTCCCTTTCTGTCTGCATCTGTAGACAATGGATGTAGCCCCACTAAATTTAAAGAAAAAGAAAAGGGAAGAATAGTTGTACATACGCCTCTTCAAACATATCAATAAACAGAGTTGCTTATCTGAAGTTACATTTTCTACTCCTCCCAGTTTGGGCAAAAGTACCTCATTTTTCCCCACAGATGCAACCAAAAAAAAAAAGTATAAAATCTACTCTCTGTTGAACCAGTGAACTTCAGCAGTTATTTATTCAGCCAACAGAACTTGCAAGAGCTCAAGATGCCTCTTGTTTACACCTGAAGGTGTAAGCCTGGACACATCCTGGAGGTTTCCTCAGGGCAGCAAGGAACATAATCTGGCCCGAAGCATGTGAAAACATATCTTGCCTTTGTTAAGGCAATCCATCGGCAACAATTAGTTGCACTGCGTTTTTTTACTAAATGTTGATGGCAGTAATGGGGAGTGAGACAGAAAAGAAGAGACAATCATTGTGTGGCTCCTCGCCCAGTTGGCCAAGCAGCCGTATTCAGCACCAGGTGGAGCAAGTAGCACTTCTAGTTAATTCAGTGGAGACTGGCTGGGCTTGTTCATAGCAAAACTGAACTGGGCTTACATCTTCAGGTTGCCTTCAAGGAGTAGTTACTTGAATGCACTAAATCTGAGCACTCATAACATAAAATTATGGCTCTGCTGGTTGGAAGGAACTTCTCTGAGTGGGAGGGTGGGCTAGACAGTCTCCAGAGGAAGGCTCAGCTGCTGAGGTTACTTGCTATACTCTACCTGTTACCATCAAGGAAGCCACCTGTACTCTATTAATTAGCTACGAGAGGAAAAACTTCTGGCAAAACCATAATGGTTACAAACAATTCAGATACCTTTATATTCTACCACATTTACTTTCAGATGCCGCTGAGCACCCCAGCATCAGCCACCATCAAAATGGGTACACTGAAGTGCTATGTGTTAACGCTGGATTAAGGCATGTTTGGAAGCCTTTTGTCCTTGGGAGGTTTGTCACTCACTCTGAGACTCAGCACTTCCAAACAACTGCAGATTTTTCAGCTGTAGAGGACTGCTGTTACCCTGAATTACTTCCCAAATAACCTATATTGCAGAACTGCATGTAGCCACTCTGCAGTGAGAGGATTTAATGTATACCACACACCAGATCTCTCTGAAGCAGAAGAAACCCATCTCAGTATGTCTATAGGAGATGACCACAAGCTCCAAAGTAGCACAAGCAGCTTTCTTTTAATCAGTGGAATGGCATAACCATGTTTGACTATATGAATAAAGCTGTGACACAAGGTTTATTATTCTGGGTGCACTGCTGTACAAAACTGCTCTGGAATCCTCCCTCCTCAGCATGGGCATAGGTGCCAAATAATAGTCTGAGTAGGCATGTCCATATTTTTATGAGTGAGCACACAAACTGGCATTTGATTGAGAAGATGTATTTCAGAAAGACCTCTTTATCAGGAAAGGTCACATACTGCAAGGGTTACATAGTTCAATCATCTGAGGGCTTGTGTGCATCAAACACACATAAAGTAATCTTCTTCTCAAATGCTAAAATGATTTGTCTCTCTTAACTGTGTATTGATAAATGTGTGGGAGTACTGCAAGCCTCAGTGACTCCCAGAATCATTACATGAATTTAATTAGATCTCTCCTTGGCTAAGTCTCAAAAGTCTCTATTTAGCAAGAAGAAAAAATACAGCACATTAAAAAACACCTCACATCTTTTAAGTACAACAAAAAATGTTAAAATATAAAATTCTAAAGGCCTGCTGTGATAAAGTTTATAACTCCAGTATTTCACCACAGCACTGAATAGGGAAGTCATTGCATAAAATGCAAATAACTCTTGTACCCTGCTTCATATATTCAGTGTGCAATATAAACATTAAGCTCATTAGTCTACATATGCCCTTACTTAGTAGGCAGCAAACCTTCTACAATTTATGTTATTTGGCTGAGGGCACAATTAAATAAACTGTACAGCTGATAATCCAAAAAAATAGATTACCATCACTGTGCACATCTCTAGGTGTTCGCTGCTGCTGTGGTGATGGAGGGCAGTCAGTGTCTCTCAGTAATGTTACTGTCAGTGTTTACTTTACCAAGTTTGTAACTTGGGTCTGCAAAGTCTTCCACATGAACTGAAACCTAGACATCAGAACACCTCCAACAATTTAAGAGAACTGGCTTAGTGACGAGATGGACAGCTACACCAGCAAGGGAAGCATGGAACCACCTTTAACAGTTAATTTGACTGTACCCAAAGCTGGAAGAGAGGCAGCATAATCCTCGAAAGAGGCATATGACAATCCAGAAAGAGAGGAATTTATGAAGGCATGTCCAGATGAGCAGTTTGCCACCAGGGTCGTTAGTCACCATTCAAAACACACAGAGGGGCTAGTTTAGAAATTATTCACTATTGCGAAGATTTCTAAAAGCACATCCCTGGAGTCCTAACTTGGGGAAGAAATGGTGATAAAATATTACAAGACTTGGGAATGCTTTCAGGGAGTTCTCTTTTGATTTATATGCTTATGCAGAACTCTGACAGACATGTTTCCAACATGAAAGAGATCACCAAGCTAACAGCTAACACAGTCTTCCTCTTCTATGCCAGAAACCAGCACTGGCACTCAGGAACAGGCTGGCAACCTGCTTACACCACGCCTGGTGCAAAGCTTGGCAGACAACCCTTACTTGTACAGGCCTAACTCCTTGTCTCTTTAGCGATAACAGGTATCTCTTTGCTTTTTCCTACTAAAAAAAAAAGGGGGGGGGGAGAAGGAAATCAGTCAATGGGTCTTAATGTAAATGTGTAAACAAAACTGCCTCATGTAAATAAGGGCATTTTGCTTTGCTTATTTTGGCTTTCTGCTGGAGCCCAGCGAGCCTTCTGCTGAATCAGCACATACAACTTTCCTGAGCCAGTATAACTTGGAAGGTCACCAACATAACTGGAGTGAGTCAAGCTTTCACCACCAAAGAGCAGCAGGATGCTTCAGCTGCAAAAATCTCACATGCAACTGAAAAACTCAGAGAGCTACTGATAGTAACCTCTTGGCCTTAAGTTTTTCCACATCAAACCTCGACAGTCATCAACCCAGCTCTCAGAACCTGGTCTAGAATTTGTATCAACTAAATATTTCATTCATATATCTGTTCAGAAAACACAAATATGTAGCAAACAAAAGTTATGGTGGCAACATGCCACTTTCTACAGGCATGAAATTTATGGCCAGATAGACTGCGAGCTTCTCAATGTCCCATTCCCTGCAGGTGGTGTTCTACTTCATCCAATGATAAATATTAATGGTGCTATACAAAAGAGATGATAAAATCATAGAATGGTTTGAGTTGGAAAAGACGTTAAAGATCATCAAGTTCCAATACCCCTGCCTTGGGCAGGGACACCCTCCACTAGCCCAGGTTGCTCAAAGCCTCATCCAGCCTGGCCTTGAACACCTCCAGGGATGGGGCATCCACAACTTCTCTGGGCAACCTGTTCCAGTGTCTCACCACCCTCAGAGTAAAATATTTCTTCCTAATATCTAATCCAATTCTACCCTCTTTCAGTTTAAAACCATTACTCCTCATCCTATCACTACACCCCCTTATCAAGACTACCTCCTCATCTTTCCTGTAGGCCCCCTTTAAATACTTAATAAGCAATAGATACCAACACTAGGTTGTATTTAATCCTACAGCATGAATAGTTTTAACTGAAGAAACTGAGAGGACTCTTAAGCCCAAGCAGCTGATAAACACTTGCAAAGGTACATTGCAGTGTGTGACTGACAAGCAACCCATTCCCAATTCAGACTAGAAAACAGAAATAAGTCTCCTGTAATCCAGATGAGTCCAAACACAAGATTACCCACTGCATTTTGTTGGTATATTTAGAACAGACCATGCCAGCTCTTCCCTCTTTATAGCTTGTGAATGCATACGTATATACATATCTATCTTAGCATATATACATACTTATATTTATATGAATTATTTTATTATATATATTTGTGTATGTAAGTGTGCACTTGTTTACTTCTAAAGAAAATAAGGCTTCCAAGAGCATCGAGCTGTTGCTTTTTTGCATCTCTGCCTAGAACAGGCTGCCTGAACTCAAACCATAAATTATTTGAAGCTCGCTGGAACAATGTGGAAAAAAAAGGCATATTCTTGGACCATACAGCCAAGTGAGAGAATAGGAAAAATTAGAATTCCTACATTGTTGTCATTCTCTTTTACTGGCATATGTGTTTCTGTCTGGAAAGCTGCTTAAAGATTCTGTTAAAGATTTACTTTCAAAAGCCCATGTATATCTGTGAACATGCTAAAGAATAAAAAACCCAAACCCAAACCACTTTACTATTCACTATATGTTTTACCACACAAATATGTTTTTATATCCAGTTTTGAACTTACACAAAACCTAAAAATAACATATACATCTTAACTACTTGGTCATAATGGACAATAAAAACACTTACTTCCATGTGATGCCACCCGTAACAAGGACAAAGACAACTCTCGATAAACCTCATGACGTCCTGTGCATGGAATGTATCACAGCTGCTACACATGCAACTCAATATTAGCATAGAACTAGTTTTCCTGCAGTACAAATACTTCAGCAACATGATAAACTCACTCAGCCATTAGTCCAATGACTGCGTGAAAAATCTAAAGTATTAAAAGTACCACTTAGTCTGTGAAATCAGACTAAAATCCAATGACTGACCTCTGCATATGTGTTGTTTTCCACACAAATTTGAAAAATGTTTTTAAAAATACTAAAAATGTACATGTAAAACTTTTTGCCCCCCCTAATACACACTTTATTGAGTATTCTGGATTATTTTTCTTATTATTAACCTCAGATGTTATTGAATTTGCAATTATCTTAGAAGGACACTATTTCAGAGATTGGGCAACAGCACCATAGTGCTCTGTCTGTGCTAAGGATTACAGGCTGCCAAGGCAAGAAAAAAGGCATGATCACACTTCAAGCACATGTCAAAAACAGTGGTGTCAGCACAGATGGAAGGAAGGTAGGGATGTCCAGGAAGGGTGTTAAAGAGGTGGAACTCAGCAGCAGAATTTGCACATAAAGGAGAAAATGGAATTTGCAGGATCAGAGTGGACCTGTGGTAAAGACTGGCAGAGAGAGAAAAGCTAAGTCAAGAAAAGACAGAGAATTTGAGATAAGTTGGAAAAAGTCTTTCCTCCCTCACACCCACAAAGAGCTTCTGCCTCTGAAAGAGGAATGGGAACCAAAATGAAACACAGACAGATGTTTAACTGGTCACAGGTAGACAGGAAATGTGAATTCCTAGAGCTGTATTTTTTATAATAAGAAAAACAAACAGTCACCGACAATATTTTCATTGGAAGTAGGAAAACTGATCTTTTCAAAAGTAGGTCAGCATCTCCACACCATGTCCACTCATTCTGGGTTTTATACTGCATTTTGAATCAATTCAGTATATACACAGTCCTCAGGGTAATCTCCTGTAAATTTAATTTGGATTTAATTCCTTAAGTCTGAATTGATTTTTGAAAAATAAATTAGTTTGTGCTTCATGCAGTCAAAGAATGATTACACAATCGAGTTTGTCCAAACAAATCAGGTGAACAGTCCAAACAAAACTATACTATTATAGAGCTATGGAAATCTGTGCTGCTTAAACTGCAGTAACAGATTAAAGTCCAGTATTTGTTTCCATAAAGAATACATATTTTTTTGTACAGTTTACAGAAGTATAATGTTAAAATACATTAAATCATTCTTTTGTATAGATACACTAGAAGGTAAAAATGGATTTATAGTAATGAAATTGCTGTTCCTAGAGTTCAAAATTCAATGCCCAGTTTGAAGTTAAAGACTGGACAGAACAAAAAAAAAAATCATTTACAAAGCTATTGCTGAAAAAATGAAAATCACATTTTAAAAATGCATATTCCATGGAATTACTACTATTGTGTTCATTTAAATAGCACATACATGTAAATTCAGAAATTCTCACAATTTGCATTTCATGTGAAAGTGTATCAAAACAGTCTTTCTTTCTACAGTGAATTTACAAGCAATTCTCAAATTATTGAAATCTGATCTAAAAGCTTCTTCTATCTACATATACAGGACTTGCAGGCAATTGTGTACAATGGCAGCCTTCCCTTTATGCTCATTATTTCACAACTTGTAAAGAGAATGGAAAATTTCACAAAATGAACATAATGAAGGGAGGAAAAAAAACCTAAAAACAGACAACCAACACTGCATATCTTAAAGCATTTTGACCAATCTGGTTTCCTTGCCTTTCACTGAATGGAAGAATACAGCTGACCCAGACTTACAGCAAGAATTATTATCTCAGACCTTAATTTGAAATCATGAAAGCAAAATTTGAACTACGCTGAATTTCAGAGGTCACTGCTTCACTGTGAGTACGTTGCTCTCATTGGTGTAAGTCAACTTTCAGAAAGCTGGTTCCTGAACAAAGTAAGACTCCTGAAATGCAGATATGAGGTGATGATCTGAGCACTTCATTCATACACCACCGTGGAAGAAAAATACATAGCAAATACATCCACTCTTTCTTCTTTCTTCCTTTAGCCCTTTTAAAAAAAATGGGTTAGACTGCACATAAGAACAACTGCATTTCTAAAACAGCAGGTGAGTTCTCAACAGAAAAATCAATTTCTGTCCTACCAAGTCTGAAAAAAACTTGCAGCTGAAAGTTGGCTGAAAATAAACTTGTAATCTTGTCACGTTGATTTTTCCACATGAAGCTCCTGCTCCAGAAACTGATTTTGAATATTTTATTTAGAGCAGAGTTTCTTTTGAGACTGCTCTTCTCTTTTCAGGGACAAGGGAGTACTCACCTACTCACATTTAGGCAGTTCAATTAAATAGAGAAAGCAAAGAAAAGGAGGTAGAAGAGTGGATTGAATGAACTCCTACTGCTTCCAGCAGGATGCAGATTTTTGTCCTTGGTACTGAACTTTGCAAACATGGGGCCAAGTTTTCAAAACCAGGTGCTTAGACTACCCAGATACTTGGATTGGCAGTCTCAGGCACACTCTCATGGCTACAGACTGCACATGTTCTTTCTCTCTATGTGACATGCTGTACAGCTACAGTGCCTCCCTAAGCTGCACACAATGCCTGATGACTGAAACATAGATGAAAATACATACCTTATTTTAAGCGCTGTTTAAACTATTATCTCATAGAATCATAGAATCCTAG
>VZTO01011491.1:0-23229 GCA_013400615.1 Syrrhaptes paradoxus | reverse complement strand
GTGTAATCGATCCGTCTGGGGAGGAGGGATCTGTCGGGTGGCTGCGTACCTTCCCGCAGCGGGCACCCGGATGCTGGGCTGGAGGCGTGGAGCTGGGGGTGGACTGGTGTGCAGCCAGGGTGGCTGGGCTTTCAGCTGACGGATCAGGCTGACCTCTGCGGGCAGCTTTGCTGTAGCAAGGTTCAGTGCAGAAGGCAGCCAGCATTGCTGGCCTGTGGCTGGCACATTCCTTGCCCTTGGCTTTTTGTCGTCTTTTTGTGTGGACACTGGGATTCCTTTGCTGTCAGAAGCCATTAAGGGGCTTTGGGAAGTTCCTGGTGGACTGTCAGCTGTCCACTGGTTTTGCTCTCTCCATCCTGTTCCAGTCAGTGGTTCTGGGCTAAAATCCAGCTTGGGTCAGGGGCTGCTCTGTGTGGATGGCAGGAGGTGAGTGCTGAGATCTGGGCCAGTTACTCAGTGTAGACCTGACCTAACAGGAATGATATCTCATGAGAAGGCACAAGAAAGGAATGTGAGAATTAACAGGAATGGAGGGGTGAAGGAGGTGCTGGCATGTGCGCACTTGTGGTTGTGCGAGTTACTGCAAATCTTTACACTTTCCACGCCAGTTGTCTGTGGCAGGTTGAAGAGATGGCTGTATTTCCCAAGTTCTGCTGTTATTATTTTCCTGCAGTAAGGGCAGCCTTCCCTGTAGTTGTCATCAGCAGATCCAGTGTTTCATCAGAGCCCTGTGCCCATCTTCCCTGTAGGTGAAGCAGCCAGTGATGGTGGTCGGTAATAAGCGTGAAACAAAGGGTGTGCACTGGTGCAAAGCTCTGGTGAAATGTTCTTGGAGCCACCCTGTCCCAGGACAGGCACAGCAGCAGGTCACGGTCCCCCAGGACAGGCACAGCAGCAGGTCACGGTCCCCAAGTGCCATCCCAGCAGAGGATGGAGCCTGCTTGCTGGGAAGATGGGACCTGCTTCCAGTGGTCACCTTGTGTTTCAGGACAGTTTGATTTTTTTAATGGTATGTTCAGGCTTAAGTCCTCTACATTTTTTCCAGCAGCCAGGACCATTTGTGCTGTAAATTGTCATTAATGTACTTCTGGGATCAACAGTTTATTTCATTAAAAGCACTTTGGAAACCATCAGCCAGCCCAAACCCTTAGATGCTGCTGAGCTGGGAGGAAGATGAACTGTGCAAAATGCTCTGCAAGTGCCGGATTGCTGATTCTCTAAGAAATGCCATTTCATCAGCTGAATTGTTGCTCTAATGTGCTTATTGCCAGAGGAGCTGCTTATTCCTTTAAGCTTTTAGTGCAGCAGAAGAAAGAAAATATATGTAAAGAAGAGAGCGCAAACTTGCCTTCAGGCAGTTATGTGTTCAAAAGTAGCTATAATTGTTATTAAAAAAATATAGATCTGTGATAACATTGCCTGGCTTGAATGTTTGAGACGCTAATGGTGACCACTTGAGCATGAAGGATAAGAGATGCGGGAGGGATAAGGAAGGATTTCTTTCTATTAGATTGTAATGACATTTTCAGTGCGAAGGGATACAGCTCCCCGCGTCTCTCGCTGTTTGCTTGCTCTGACCTTGCTGGGATTTGCTCTGGTTTACAGCTAGAAGCCTCTCCAGGGCTCCTCAGGGCTATGTGGTGAGCTCCCCACTTGCCTGCAGGTTTCCTGTGGTGCCTGGAGTATGTGACATGAGCCACTGGTCCCGCAGTTCCCTGGGGATAAAAGGCATCCCTCTGCCTCGGGCAGTCTGCAGCACTGTCCCAGCAGACGTACCCCAAAATGTCCCTTGGGTCAGGGCTCAGCTCACCTCGTGCTGGCAGGCAGCAGTGCCATCTCTTCGTTATTTCAGTCCCTTTAAAGAGAAAAACCACCCCAAAGTGTTCATTGCACCCCAGAGCTATGGAGTGGATGGGGATGCAGCCGCTGGGCTCGGCAGCAGCGTGGCCAGGAGCTGAGGACACTGCTGGGCTGGGGACCCATGGCAGAGGGCTTGGTTTGGAGACTGCCCTGCACGGCTCTGTCCCTCTTCTCCGAGTGTCACCTCTCAGCCGTGGGAGATGCTCACTGCCCAGGCACACGCTTGCTCCAAGAACCTGTTTGCAAACCGGTGCCTGACGTGTGCCTGGTGTGTGGCCAAAGGCAGCACTGTCGCTGTGCTGGTACCCAGCACCCTGGAGGTGGCTGGCACAGCAGCTGTGACAGCAGAGTCCCCAGCATGGCTTTGCAAAGCCTGCCCTGGAAGAGGGGCTGGTGTCGAGGCAGTTCTGATGGATGCAGCATCCCAGCAGCTGTGGCTCTGCCGCTCCCAGTGCCTCAGTGACCGTGTCGTGAGCTGTCTCAGCGTCCCTGCGAGCTGTGCTCACGCGTTTGCAGGGTGTCCAGACATAAGCCGATGCCCTTCCTTGGGAGGATGAGCCTGGCTGCCTCCTTAGGTGTTGGTTTTGTTGTGTGGTAGCAGGAATGGTGTGGAAATAGCTGTCGGCATGGGTGAAACCTCAGCCACTCACGCAGCTGTGTGCTGAATCGTACTGCAGCAGAGTAATTCTTGTCTGAAAGTGCTTTTCCTAACGGTAAAATGGAATCTGTCAATAGGTGATTTCATAAAGCTGGAGAAGAGAAATCCCATGCAAGAACTGACCAGAACAGATGCCTTACTGGTGACGGCCTTTTTTTCCTTCTTTCCTTGCTACAGAAGGCAGCAGATGTTTCAGTGTTGAAATTTAAATTAAAATTATAACCCTGATCTAACAAATGCTTCTGGGTTGTACTCAGCCCGTGCCTCATCCCGGCAATCGGCTTCTCTCGGCTTGCCTCCTGAGCGCTTCCTCTGCTCCTTCTTCCTGCCCCCCGTCGCTCCCCGGTCTGATCAAGCCGAGCCCCTGCCTGCGAGCCCTCAATTTATTTCTCAGCCGTTCCCTAAATCAGCGGTTTGTCAATAAGCCGAATGTTCCGAGAATGTTGTGTCTCTGGCCCCTGCTGCTGCCACGCTTTCCCTGGCAGCCTGAGCTTCTGGTGCATTTTCTGCAGGGTTTATTTGGAGAGGCAGAGGTATTAGTTGATTAAGAAATGTAATTAAGCCCTCAACAACTCAACTTTCTGGGATTACCAGCAGTGACATATTTTTAAGTAATGCTTAGGTTTTTTCACGCAGCGTGGGTTTGCAGGAAGATCTTTCAGACCTTTATTGCTCGAGACAGCGCTCATTGCTTTCTGCTTCTTGAGGACTGGGTTTGCTGGGTGCGGGGGTAAACCAAGCAGCTCACCCAGCAGCACGGCAGGTTTGTAGGGAGAGGGAGTATCTCTTACTCGATCTGGTGATACCAGCGTGGGGAGAGAGGCTTCTCAGCTTACCAGCCTGCTGGGATAGTGTTAAAGGGAAATGTAAATGTCTGGAGAGGAGCTGCCCCTCCTGCTGCTGTCTCCAGTGCAGTGCTGGCACATCTGTTTGCAGCTCAGGGACTCAGAGGGGGAGTGTTGCCGTGACCGGTCTGTTTGGACCCTGATCTGTGTTTACATGTGCTTTGCTGCATTTCTACTGCTTGTGTTTTTCCCAAAGTTTGGGGTTGCCCCATCCCTGGAGGGGTTCAAGGCCCGGCTGGATGAGGCTTTGGGCAACCTGGGCTAGTGGGAGGTGTCCCTGCCCATGGCAGGGGGTGGCACTGGGCTTTAAGGTCCCTTCCCACCCAAACCATGGTGTGGTGAAGAAGTTCCAGTAGAAGGGAAGCCCTGAATGTCATTAGACAAAAGGGGAGAAAAGAGAAGGACTTGGGAAAAGTTTAATATTTTTCTGATTTTAATAAAACCCGGTGAAATGTTCTGTAAAGCAATCATTCTATGTCCAGAGCAATGTTTTCTTGTAAAGAGGCAGTTAAACTGCCCTTGATTCTGGCAGGCAGGTGCTCTGTTGGGTGGTACGGTGCCCAGCTCTCCTCTCCAGCCTGAAGGTCTCTTTATGGTCCCTTATCGTCCCTCAGTCCCTGAATTGTTTCCAGTGCTTTGTGCAGCAGGGGAGGGACTAACCCAGGGAACGTCACCCTCGCCCAGGATGCCGATGCAGGTGGTTAATACCTTACAGTCCCAGCTCTCCAGCTTTCCGCGGTCCGGCCGTTTCTGGGGTGCGGGGAGCAGAGGGCAGCGGCACGGTGCTGGAACCTGCCCGCCTTGGTGGCGTGATCCTGGGATCACCCAGTTTAGCTCGCAGAACCGTAAAACACATGCAGCTGCTGAGGCTTTAATGCAGTTGCCAGCCAGCTGTGATGCCGATCCAGAGAAGCAGAAGCTGTCCTGGCATCTGTTTGTTAAAGTACAAGATGTTGCGGTGTGTAGTCCTTAGGCAGGTTTGTGTCCTGCTGATTTCTGTCCTGCTGCACCGCCACCAAAATGGGTTTTCAATAACAACCTTTCTAAGGGTGGGCTGAATTCTCTGCGTGATGCTGTGTCCTTCAGAAAGGCACGTTAATTAGGGACTTGAAGCTGGAAGTGACTTTTCCATCCAGGTAAATGTGCAAGCTTTTGATTTGGCTGAGGTGAAGAATTTTAAATATAAAAGCTATTCACAAACAGTCTGTTTCTATCAGTGTGAAACACATTTTGGCTTTTCTTATTTGTTTTTATTCCTGCTGTCTGCTTTTCTCTAGAATTGACTTAAAACTTGGGACAAAAACAGGAAAGCCTGGCGTTATTCATTTAGCAAATGTCGTGCAGAGAGTGAACAAAGGCCACTTTAAACTGAGAGTCCTCAAGGGAGCTAAACACAGGCTTGTTCATTCCCTCTGAATTCTCACCTGAACGTCCATATATCATCAGCCCCTCTGAGTAGGAGAGGCTGGGAGAAGGCAGATGGGAAACTGGCCAATAGCTTTGGTGTGCCTTGCAAAATCAGCCCTGCAGCCAGCGTTTGGTGGGGAAAACAGCTGCCCAGGTGCTGCGGGGACTTCAGCTTGTCAGGGGTTCATGGAAAATCCTGACCATCTGGTGCAGTGTGTGCTAGCTGTTCTGGGCAGGACAGATGGAAAAATCGGTCCTAGCATTATTAATTAGAGATAATAAGGCCCATGGCTGTGCAGAGGAGTTCCAGGCGGGTGGCTGGGTGGGGTGTCCTGTGAAGCTGCCGTCTGCACGGAGCGGTGGGTGCTGCAGGGGCGATGGGTGGGTTGGTGGAGGGGTGGGGACCAGCCTGGGCTGCGCTGGGGTCTTTCCCCACTGTGTTGCTTGTTGTGTTGCTTGTTCCCGGGTTGCCCAGGGAAGCTGTGGATGCCCCATCCCTGGAGGGGTTCAAGGCCAGGCTGGATGAGGCTTTGGGCAACCTGGGCTAGTGGGAGGTGTCCCTGCCCATGGCAGGGGGTGGCACTGGATGGGCTTTAAGGTCCTTTCCAACCCAAACCATCCTGGGATTCTGTGTGTCCGGGCGCAGGGAGATGGAGAAGCCTGGGGAGCCCCAGGAGCAGCCAGCCCTGCTCTGCCCCCTCCTCTGCATTGCTGCAGGAGCCAGCAGCAGCAGGGAGGGGATGTCGCAGGTTTAGAGCGTCCATCGGGGGCTGCTGCTGTCTGGGAACACCTACAGAAGCGGCTCTGTCCCAGGGTGTGTGCTGATCACTGGGGTATCGGTGGGAGAGCTGTGGCAGCAGAGTGTTGTCGGAAGCATGGAGCTGATGCTGCTTTTGTGCAGCGCCCGGACACCGTGTAAATGACTGTTCCTCCTCCTCTGCAGGTGAACCTGGTCCTGAACGAAGGGAAGTCCCTGGGCCTCATGATCCGAGGAGGGGCTGAATATTCCCTGGGCATCTACATCACTGGCGTGGATAAAGGCTCCGAAGCGGAGAGCACTGGTTTAAAGGTGAGTGACCCCGGAGCGGGCTGGGGTGGGACACAGAGCTGCACAGGCTGTGTCACTGCTGCTGTCCTACCCCTCTGCCCCGGGCACACAGGGCTCTGGATGGAGAGAGGAGCCTTGTGTTTCTGGGCACGACTTTCCAGGGCAGGTTCTGTGGACATTTTGGACCCTAAGACTAGAGGGACCCAGGTTGTTGTGCAGAGAGAAATGCAGCCTTACAGCTTCTGGAGTAGGCTGTACTTGCCTTCTGCCTTAGCACACCCCCACACCTGACTTTTCCCCCTTGAGACAGCCTGGGGATGTTTTTGGTGTAGGTATCTGAGAGCACAGCCCAGAGCTGGCAGGTGAAGAAAGTCGCTCTCACCTCCCAGAGCTGGCAGGGAAGAGTTTTCCATTAAAGCTCTGGGTCCTGTGCCCTATTCCTGTGTCTCGCATCCAAACCCATTATGTTTGGAGCTAGCACAAGGTGTTCGGAGCCTGCCTGCCGGGCAGGTGTTTAGCTGCCGCGTTGGGAGGAGGCCAGGCTTGCTGCAGCGGGAGCAGGTGCGTGCTAGTTTTCTCCTGCAGCATTGACATTCCCAAGGATCGTGTCTTAACAAGTAGAAACAGCAGGATCACCCTCCGGGCTAGAGAGGAGCTGATCTATCAGCAGCCTAACTTGGTGTGACCTCCAGGTACATCAGGCTCCCTCCACAAACAGGTTCCTACAGGATGCTCTGCGGTTTGGCTGGGCCCTTCTGAGGCTACACTGGTCCAGAGCTGGCTGCGGTTTTGCTGTGGACCTCTTGTAAAGCGAGATCCTACATCTCTGTCATCCCACCTTATATGTGTGTGCACACATCACCTCCGAACTCCGCCATCCTCCCTGCTGTACCAGCTCTCAGAACAGCATGGGACATCCTGGGACCTCAGATGTTCCTGGAAGGGGCATTTGGGGTTAAAATTTTGCATGTTCTAGGGTGTTCACTAGTAAAATAAGTTGAAAAAGGAGCCACTGGACTTCAGGTGTATCTCTGTGCTGGTCGTGAATGGGGCAGGTTTGAGACTCGGACTCCTCAGGCTGTAGCATTTTACTTCATCACTCAGGGTTTCTTTTCTGCTGTGGTTTTTCTCTCTAAATGACCCAACTCCCTGCAATCTCATTGTGCCCTTTTTGCTTCCTCCAGTGCATCCCATGGGCTCTGAAACAGCTTCTCCCCGATTATTTGTGTCAGTCAAGACCTGATGGATGTTAAACTCCCTAACGTCCTCTCAATCCCCTGAAATGGTGCTGGACTGCTGAGCATCGAGGGGTAATCTGCTCTGATCCCCTCTCTGTATCATGAAGTGACACATTTCTCCCTTTATCAGCCCTGGACTGTTCAGTGCTGAGCCTTCAGCTTTGCTCCAGTGGCCCCATAAAGTCTCTTTACTCTGACAAGGCTGGTAGAATGAAGAGGGGGGATGGTTTGGTGGAGAGGGCTCTGATGTGGGCTGGGACAGATGCCATCCTGTCCCTTGGGTTGCTTTGGCTCGTCTAGCCCATCCAGCTAGGCACTGAGGTCACCAGGGTTCCCTTTACAGACAAAGGAGAAAGAGAGAGACATCTAATGCAGCCACTTCGGAACCTGGCTGTCTGCTGCCGGCAGGTTTCTCACTGCTGACTCTTTTTGACACGGAATGAAAACGCTGAACTTGGAGATGTGGATCAATCAGAGCCTTGATCTCTCCCAGGTCCCTAGCAGGGAAATGGGCTTTTGGACCCTGTAACATCAGAGGGTCAGTTGGGCGCTAGGGACGAGGAGCTGTGGGAGCATCCTGGGGAGACGGCTGAGTGTTTCTCAGGGCAGCAAGACGTGAGAGCTGCTGCTGGAACCCCCTGCAGACCATCCTTCTCTCCCAGAGTGTCCATAGCTCCTGGTGTGTGCCACTCTGCCTGCCCACCCGGCCAGGTTACACGGCCGTCACCCAGGGATGTCAACACGTGCGTGTTCATTAGCACAAGGTCGTGGTGAGAGGCAGCAGGGACGGTGCTCTGGGATGTGAGAATTTCAAGGCAGAGATTATAAGAGGCACAGGACAATTTGTTTCTGCCTAATAGAGCTGGAAAGAGCGGGACTGGCTTGAGCTGCCCTGGTTGTCACACGGTGACTTTGCTGAGTCAGGGGACCTGCCATCTGAAGCAAATCTGTTTGTCCCCAGTGCCTGCAGACCCTGTGCCGGAGTGTCAGACTCCGTCTCATAAACAGCAGAAGCCTGAAAGATGAAAAGCAGGAAAAGAAACAGAAGTTGCATTGTTTTCCCAAAGTTCATTCTGTTTGTTTCATGTTTAGTGCTTCCCTACTGCTCCAAATCCGTCTCTTCTTTGCACAGGGAACATTGCTGCTTTTCTTGGTTCAGTCCCCATGCCGGTGAGCTCAGCACAGCTATTGTCACACTGCAAACTCACACACACAGGGGAAGTCACAGCAGCATTGTCCCTCTGCTTCTCATTTAGAATCACAGACTGGTTTGGGTTTGAAGGGACCTTAGAGACCATCCAGTGCCACCCCCTGCCATGGGCAGGGACACCTCCCACTAGCCCAGGTTGCCCAAAGCCTCATCCAGCCTGGCCTTGAACCCCTCCAGGGATGGGGCATCCACAGCTTCTCTGGGCACCCTGGGCCACTGCCTCACCCCCCGCACAGGGAAACATTTCTTCCTCACATCTCATCTCCATCTCCCCTCTTTCAGCTTCAAACCGTTCCCCCTCGTCCTGTCCCTGCACCCCCTGATCCAGAGCCCCCCCATCTCTCCTGTAGCCCCCTTTCAGCACTGGAAGCTGCTGGAAGGTCTCCCCGGAGCCTTCTCCAGGCTGCACACCCCCAACTCTCTCAGCCTGTCCTCGGACAGGAGCTGCTCCAGCCTCTGCCCATCTTGTTGCTCATTTCATACCTGCCAGAAAGGTGTGAAGATAACCACAGGCTGCGGTCACAGCACATGGAGCGGTGTGTGTGCTGCTCTCCATCCTGCCGACAAGGTCCCTGCTCCGTGGCAATTGTTTGCGCACCGGAGCCTCTGCTTATTGATTCTTTATGTCTCCCTCCTTGCTGTTCTGTTTTCTAGTAACTGATTTGTGCGTGCCAGCAGGCCCATGCTTTTCTAAATGTCAGGCTGTATGTGATTTCAGATCCGCACAGCCACTGCCCGCCCTGATTTGTGTGTGCTGCAGGTCGTAAATTGAGGCTGCTTGGAGGTTTGGGGATAAAGAAAAGCCCTTTGTGTCCTGCTGTTGGGCACGCTGGTAGATTGCATCCCCAGGTGATGGGGAAGGGATGTGGTACCATGAGGAGGGAAGAACTGATGGGGAAATGTGATTTCCAGATAATTCGTTGCTCTCTACAATAGAAAATTTGGGGATTTGTTCGGTGTGGGCTCAACCCAGCCTTGCTGGAGCCGATGGGCAGGTTCCTGCTGCCTTCCCGGGCAGTGGGTACTTCTGCAGGTTTTGCTGCTGCCCCTGAATTTGTTCCCAGAATTCCTTAGAAGCTGATTCTGCCCGACTTTCCATTTTAGGGAAAACCTTCTTGCGCCCATGACACGGGCTGGGGTGGGACAATATTTTAATAACATTTTGCATTTCTCTTAAATTTTGATTAAAGGACCAACAACGTGGTGTTGAAAGCCAGTCAAAACCAAAGACAGTTCTTCAGGCCTGAAAGCTCCGCTGGCTTTTGCCTGCTACAGAAACAGGGGCCGTGGTCCTGGGGAGTGGATCCCAGAGGAGATGAGCCCTGCTGGTGCTGGTGTGGGGACTGGTGCTGGTGTGGGGACTGGTGCTGGTGTGGGGACTGGTGCTCTGCGGCCCTGAGGCAGAGCACTCTGCAGGTGCCAGCAGAACGCCGGCTGGATGGCTGCAGCCGGTCAATAATTAAATATTCATACGCTTGGCCTTGGCCGCCTTGATGTTTATTCATTCGTTAAACTTCTGACAATGCATTCTTTGGGCATGTTTTAAAATATGCTGCCTCGGTGTGAGTTCTCGGACTGAAAAAGTGCAGGTTAGCAGAGGACTGCAACGGAGGAACGTGAGCCAGGCTTGTTTGCTTTCGCCGTTTGTCCTCCCTGCCTCCTTGGTGATGTTCACAGCGATGCTGTACAGGAGCTCAGCTTGTTCTGCTGGCATTCATGGCTCAGCTCATCCCAGTTTCTTCCTCGTTCATTTTTTTCTGGTGGTGTACTTTGTCAAGATTTTTTTTTAAACCAATCTTTTTTTTCTTTCCTTGAGTCTTACATCAGAAATAGCAGATTTCAGGTAGCTCTCTTCAAACAAACAACTCAATATCGAGTTCCCAGCACAAAGGCTGGGGTAAAAAGAGGCTCTCACAATCCCTCTATATCCGTATACAAGAGAAGGAGAAAAAAAGTCTGTAAATAGGAAGAGGTGAATGATTTGACGTCATCAGTGTCAGTCATGAAGATGCCTCTTGACAACTGGCTTGTATTTTGAGGTCTGTGCATGGACAAAGACAGCTGAAGAAGCGAAGATAAAAAAAGAGCCTTGTGGATGCCTCAGAGCCTGGGGAATAAGCTGTACAGTGAGAAATTCAACGCGGAGGTGTGAGGTTGCGGTACGCCGGAGGCGGTGTGGAGTGGCCCTTCAGGCGCTGTCACCTTTATGGGGACAAACGTTGCTTGAATTGCTCCTCTCCTGGGACGGCACCAGAAACCTCCCCACAGCAATGCCAAAACCGCTGCCTGCCCCGAGAGACAATGATCTCTCTTTGTAGGCTTTCATTGCCAGCCTGTGTCTGCTTTGTTCCTCGTGTTTGTATCACAAGGTGTTTGGGGAGAGGAACGTGTTTCCAGACAGCACTTGGCACCCGCCGCTCCCCTGCCTTGCTCCCAAACCCCTCTCTGATCCTGCCAGCAGGCTGCCTTGGCCTCGGCGGATGGGCATCGTCTGCCCCGACCTGTTTCCCCCCTGGGGAGGCTGAGTACCTCCTTATTCTGCGAGTCACAATTTGGCCGTTTCCAAATAGTTTCGCGCTTTTTCCTGCCCATGTTTTTGATGTCCTAAGGTCTGCTTTTGGTAATTATTTGTGCTACAGGGAGACTCCTTCTACTTTAGCAGTATCCACGAGTGTAATTTAACCTCTCTGCTAGCACATTAGTGGCGTTAAATACGAGTAGTGCTGGTGCCAAACCATTTGGCATCCTATTAGCTCTGTTATTCCCAGCTCCATTTGGTGTCGTTTAACATTAACTCATGTTTAAAATCTCTCACCTCTTTTTTTGTCCGTGTGACTGAATTTCTCCCAGAGATGATTTTTATTATTTTTAAGAGACTTTAGGTGCTGAGAACCCTTGTCAAGTCCATTAAGTTTCTCTTGGCTCACCTCCCTTTCCCATGTTATTCTCTCTGTCTCCAGAAAGAGCAGGAGCCAAGCCCAGCACCAAGGTGTGTTATTTCTGATCTCTGCTGCTTGTCTGTGGTCTGTCACCTTTTGCATGTCGTGTTCAACCCCTGCATTTCAGGGTAGATTTTTCCCTAGGAAATGAGAATAATCCTATTTTCAGAAGTGGTCAGGCGCTCAGCACGTCCTGGTGTGTCCACCCACCGTTAGCTGAGCACAGCTGAAAACTTCCTCCTGAAATATCCAGGGCCATATTTTTCCTGTATGTTTTATTATAACTTTTTCATGTCTTATTATTACTTCTTTTATTCTGTGCTCATTTGGAGCTGTTCATACAGCAAATAATTTGCCAGGGTCGACTTTTGTTTTGATAGATGGTTCTTTCGCATCTCCGCAGTCCCTTGTTACCTTCCCAGTTGTCCTTGACTTAGGGGAAAAAATTTATCTGTGTTAATTAACAAAAAATAATTTCCAGCTCTAATAGGAGTCTATCATCAAGATAGGCTGATTCGCAGGCATTTGGGCTGTCTGACGATTCCCTTATCTGCCCTTCACCAGCAATTATTTTCACAAGGTCTTTTTTTCCCCCTGCACGAGGTGCTCAAACTTATCCAAGTATTTTGTGGCTGGTTGTTCTCGGTGTTAGTATTCTGGCAGCACCAGATAGGGGTGGTCTTGTGCTGGGCACTGTGCTAATGGAGCACAAGAGACCAGGGAGCCATGAAAGACTTGGAATAAATGCTGAGGCAGCAATGAAGGACAGACAGACAGACAAAGCAGCTTGTCCAGGGCCCCTCTGGTCTCCCTGCTGCAGCAAGAGCTTGCCAGGTTCCTTTTGGTCCACTCTTGAAAGGAGAAGCTAAAGAAAGGCTATTAAGTCTGTATAATATCTTAAACTATAATAGAAGTTTAATCCCCGATACAGAAAACTATTTAAGATTCATACTTGCAATAAAGCTATCTATTCACATTTGGATTTTCATTGTTTCAGTGCTGCAGTGAGCCTGGTGCAGCAAAATCCACCCCAGTGGATTGCCCCGTGGGTTAGAGAGACCCAAGAGATGACACTCATTACACCTGAGCGTGTGTTTCTCTTGGCGGTTCAGGCACTTGCATAACTTTCCCTCCCTGTTACACTGGTGGTCAGCAATTTTCTGATTGTTGGTTTAAATCTGACAGAGCTCGAAGGGAACCTGAGACACCGGTGGAGTCTGATGGTTGGGAACATGGTCACTTGTGCCATTTGCCTTCCCTTGGGCTCCTTCCCTCCCGTGTCCTGGTCTCTGTGGATCATCGCAGGTGGAGCTGGCTGCCCCTGGCTCTCCTTCTGCAGCTGGGTCACAGAGGTGACACTGGCTCCAGGCTCTGTTTTCTCTCAAACCAGGGAAGTTTCACATCCCCAGTGTATGATTTTGGCCACTGCTCTCTGCTCCGCAGTCTGCTGGGGTGGGTGTGAGCATCCCACCTGCCACAGCCCTGCTCTGCGCTCTCTCCCCTCCAGCCAGCCGCTGCAAAGGGCCACCATCCCCTGGGTGTCACCTGCCAAGACCAACCTGTGCCCAGCGCTGTCCCTCGTCCTTCCACAGGGAAAGTCAGAAGAGGCAAAGGCCAGCCAGGAGCAGCTCTGTTTGCAGGACCTGCTGCTTTGAGCATCTTACTGGAGCCGAAGCAAAAAGGATGCAGCAGGACCTGGCCTGAGCCAACACCAGGGTTTTGCAGCGGCTGTTGCAATGCATCTGTCACCTGCTCCCTCATCCCTTGGAGCTGCAGGCTTGCATCAGCCCGGCTTGAAGGCGTTGGCTCCTTTCTTGGCTGCCCGTAGGACTGTGGGTTTCTCTCTTACCTACATCATCTCTTTTCCCTTCCTCGCTGTGCAGCTGCCTGGTTAACAGTGGTTATAAAGACAGCAAGCAGAGGTCTGACCACATGGGGACAAAACTCAGGGGCCCTGACAGTGGTGGTGGTGGGGCTGGGCTCTCCTGTGCTGCCACAGTCCTTGCAATCCGCCAGCCCCTCTGCATGGCACAGAGGAAGGAACTGTCCCCAGAGGAATGAAGTAGTTCTGCTTGAGGTCACTGGATGGAGTTGACCACAGAACCAAACTCTGCTGCATCTGGTGCTTTTGCTCCAGGTTCTTTTCTCCTGTCAATGCCACTCGGAGCATCCTTCCAGCCTCGCTGAGCATCCTCTGTCCTTTCATCAAGAGCAAGGGTAAACACGAGTACTTCTCTGGCTTCTCATTATTACCAGCGTTATNGCTGCATCTGGTGCTTTTGCTCCAGGTTCTTTTCTCCTGTCAATGCCACTCGGAGCATCCTTCCAGCCTCGCTGAGCATCCTCTGTCCTTTCATCAAGAGCAAGGGTAAACACAAGTACTTCTCTGGCTTCTCATTATTACCAGCATTATTTTATAGAGCTCCATCAAGCTCCCCACATTATCTCCTCTCTAAATTTAACAGGCCTAATCTTTTCGATCTGTCCTTTCACAGACACCTTCGTCTGCCACTAATCATTTTTGTTTCCCTTCTCTAGAACTTTTCCCTCTGCGTCTCCTTGCTTGGCAGGCAGAGATGTACCCAGGGAATGCGCTCACAACAAGGGTGCACGTTCACTTGGATGTCACCATTACACTAGTTTGAGCTATTCTTGATATGTTTCTTACTGTGGTTTCCCATCACGTGTTTTTATTGCAGGCTTACTTGATCGTTCTGCAATCCCAGCTGCACCCTGAGCAAAGTGGTCCATGAGCTGTTGGTAACTGTCTTTCCCTTGTGTCCACTCTGTTCATTTAGGAGGTATCATTCACACCTCTGCAGTTGCAAAGTCTTGTCTGGTTCTTCCAAGCACCCTTACCAGCCCTTTCTGACACCTCTAGTCTGAGCTAACCCCGCTAGTGCTGCTGGTAGGTCTGGACTCCCTCCTGGGCTCACTCCCACACTGCTGATACAGGCAGCTCAGGATTTTCTTCCCCACCTTCTGGATGTTCAATAACCCTCAGGTTCTCCTGTCCCTGTGCATCTCTTTATTGCTCTCAGAGGAGTCCTGTGCCGTCTCTCCCTCTGCATACATTTTTGCAAGGCCAGAGGAGCACAAAGGTCTCCATATATTGACCGTCGATGGCCCTGCAGTGGCCAGGGAGGGAAGCTGCCATGCCTCTTGGAACGTGGAAACTCTGCCTCTGTAATCCCTTAAACAGCTTGAGCTGCTTCTGGCCCAAGCAGCAGGATTTCTCTGTCTGTTCTTCCCCGTTTGTGTGCTCTCTCTGCTGAGGATGTCCCTGTGGGGATGCCTGGAGAAGCCACGGTCAGGTTTTATCAGCACTGTATCTGACACGGGGCCATGGCCACTCTGCCCAGGTTCCCATCAGCCCTTCGCTGGATGCGCCAGTGGAAAGGAAATGTCCTGGGAAGACAAAGTGAGAGCAGTGGATGCCTTGGCAGGGGCCCTGTGAGCCTTGAAGCCTCGATGGGTGTTGGATCGATGATCTGCAGAGCAGCCCAGGCTGGCAGAAATGGATTGGGAGTGTGTGAGTTGCCCATATGTGTGCCAGTCCCTGGCCCTCTTCACCTCGCCTGGCAATGCTGTGTCTGGAGAGGAGCTGGTGCACGCCCTGGTGCATCTGGTGAGCTTCAGCACGGCTATAGCCTAAAGCAGAGGCGATGCCCAGCTGCAGGAGCTGTGCTGCGGTTTCCAGACCAGCTGCTGGCTTCCCCTCCCTGCCGGAGCAGTTGCTGGCTCTCTCGTGCTTTACGCTGAGCTGAGCTTTGGTGGTATTGGGGTGTCCACTGTCACCCCAGCAGAGTTCAGGGCAGCACTGGAGGAAACCTGGGTGACAGCCGAGTCTCAGCCCACCATGTAGGCTTGGCAGTGGTTAATCGTGGCTTCTTACAGGAGTAAGGGATGTTAAGAGTCTGGAGGATTCATCCCAGTCCTCTGAGGCTTCTTTGGCCCTGCAGCAGAATGAGATGGACTGAGCTGAAAGGATTGTATTAACTCTTTATGTTATTTTTTTTTAGCCTTAGAAATTCTTGCTGCTCCCTCTTTTCTCCTCTTCTCCTCCAAGATGGAGGTGAGTTATTCAAAGGAGTGCCTCATTCCGCTTGCCTTGCAGCGTAAAGAAAAGCAGGCTGTGTTGTGACAGAGCTGAACAGAAGCCTGTGGTTAAGCAAAGACATGAAAGAGCAGTTTCAAAGAGGCAGCTGATCAGAAACAGGGTGAATTGTGATACGAGAGTGGGGAGGAGTGGCACTGAATGCCCTAGAAACAAAGAGAGAGGGCTGGGATGGAGGGGAAATGCCAGATGAGTGCTGTCTTGAATGTGTCCAGGCTGCCAGGGACGCTCCTGATGACAGCAGAGGCCCTGGCCACAAAATGAAAGCTCTCAGGAGCAGCTGTGGAGGAAAGGGGAGATGAAATCCAGCTGTCTCACATCCTGCAGTTTACAGAGTGTTGGGGACTGGTGAGATGCTCGAGTGGAGCCCTCGCTGCTGCACACAGAGGTCTGAGGTTTGGGGCTTCTGCAGATGGCTCCTGCCCTCCCAGGCCAGCAGGAGGGGCTGGGGCTGGAGGTCGTGATGTTCTCTGGGGGCTGTTTTAACCCAGTTGGTCGGCAGATCTAGTTAATGGAGGAGACTGGGCAGACTGGTCTGACTTGGGATCCTAAATGGGCTCCTCCAGACTCCACAGCCTGGTCCTTGACTGTCTGTCAGCCTGACTGCTTGATCTCCAGCCACCAGCACTTGGCCCCTCTCCCTCATCTTTCTTGGTCCCCCCAGTTGCTGTGTCCCTAGTTTGGTGGTGGGTTAGACTGAGCAGCTCTTCCCTGGTGGGAGAGGAAGGCACGTTCCCAACGGGAAAGCCCCCAGGGCCAGCCAGGCTCACTCCGTGCTGGTTCCACAGGTAGGCGACCAGATCCTGGAGGTGAACGGCAGGAGCTTCCTCAGCATCCCCCACGACGAGGCGGTGAAGCTGCTCAAGTCTTCCCGCCACCTCATCATGACGGTGAAGGACATCGGGAGGCTGCCCCACGCCCGCACCACCGTGGACGAGACCAGGTGGATAGCAAGCTCGCAGATCGGAGAGACCCTCGTCAGCTCGGCAGGGTACGTGCTTGGTACACCCCGCACGAGCTTGCAGTGCCGGGCTGGCAACCCAGAGCTCCCGGGGATGGGTGTGGAGCCCAGCATGTGGGATGGAGGCAGCCTGATGCACCGCAGTGTGTGCGGGCAACCTGGCGATGGGAGCACCCCCAGTGCTCGGGCTTGTGGCCCCATGTCCACTGCTTAGAGGACAGCATCTCCAGGCTGCAAGGTGGATCAGGTCTGGACAACGTGCTGCTGCCCCTTCCCTGTTCTCTTGGGCCAGAAGCTTTTAGCTTCCAGGCACGAGAGGAGAGAACGTAACAGACCTTGTGCCAGGCCTGAGGTGATGAGCGATGGTGCTCAGTGCTAACTGATCTTCTCCCTCCCCGCAGGGCAGTGGGCAACCATGCTGCGGAGGCGACAGCCAGGGTAAGAGATGTCAGATGTGAAAAAATCCCTGTTACTGTCTCTTATTTTCCACAGGAGAGAGGGCTTTGTGCTCCTGATTGTAAAAGGNACAGCCAGGGTAAGAGATGTCAGACCTTCCTGATGCCCTGTGAAAAAATCCCTGCTACTGTCTCTTATTTTCGACGGGAGAGAGGGCTTTGTGCTCCTGGTTATAAAAGAGATGCTAGTTTTACCAGGACCGGTGGGGTTAACTGGCTCTAGCCTTTCTCTTCCCCACCTCATCTTAGAATAACAGAATTGTTTGGGTTGGAGGGGACCATGGAGGTCATTGAGTCCCACCCCCCTGCCATGAGCAGGGACATCTCCCACTAGATCAGGCTGCCCAGAGCCCCATCCAACCTGACCTTGAACGTTTCCAGGGATGGGGCATCTGCCACCTCCCTGGGCAACCTGGGACAGTATTTCACCACCCTGAGCGTAAAATATTTCTTCCTTATGTCTAGTCCAAACCTCTCCTCATTTAGTTTAAAACCATTTCCCCTTGTCCTGTTGCTACAGTTGCTGCCAGCTGTGTTTCTGCAAACAGGGACACAACGGGTACCTCCCCTCCTGTGCCTCTCTGGGTCAGTTCTGCAGCACATCTGGTGCCTCCTCACCAGGGAATGATCACATTAATGGGCAAGGGGCAGTGATCACACAGGCAAGGACCATGTGGACCCCCTCCACCCTGCAGAGGTGACCGTGGTGGCTGTCTCTGGGCCCTGACAGCCCCGGGGACCTTTCCCCGCTGAAGCAGAGCAGAGCCAGCCCCGTCCAGCACCCAGCCGGTGGCAGGGCTGCAGCAGCCTCAGGGACTCACCCAGTGCTGTGACTGCAGCTGTCCTGCTGGTGTGTCTTCTCTGAACACCGCTTTGCAAAGTGCGTTTCTTTTAAATGGAAATGAAGCAGCAAGGTTTCCCAGAGCTCTCGCTGAGCTTTGCACTGTTTGCTGGGGAAACACCCTCCCCAGCCTCAGCTCCCCTCAATGTCCCCTGGATAGGCAGGGTCTTGTCTGGCTCCAAAAGGCTTTTTTCTTTGGGAGGGATTTCTTGCTGTTCTGCTCCCTGGCAGTGCTGGCACAGTCAGCCCAGGGAAAAAAGCCTTTTGTCTGCAGCCAGACGTGTCTCTCCCTGGGACTCCTTCGGTTGCCAGAGGCTCTTTCTTCACCAGGGTCTGCTTCGAGCTTGCAGCGGGGGCAAATGTGCCTTTTACACAAGGTGGGAAGCTTGCCTCTTTCTCGTGGCCCCGATTCCCCAGCTCTGCCAGGAAGGAATACAACCTGCTGTTAAATCAATAGCTGGTCAAGGGACAGCATCCACCCGTGCTGAACAGAGCTGGGAGGCTGTTTCATTTATTCAGCTGGTGCTGCATAAACTCATGGCTCTGGAGTTACCCAAAGCAGTGACACTAAGTGAGCGGCTGTGCTGTGAATCCTTGGGGGTGACTGTCATTCTCAGCATCCCCCTCCCAGCCCTGCTTTCCAGCTTTGCCACCGGTACCTGGGTGAGAGCAGCCGTGTGAAACGCAGGCAGAGCCCAGGGCAAGGGGACGGTTCTTGGTCCTGCCTGTGCTTCCCAGCTGCCCTCCCTTCAGCAGCTGATTCCTCAGCATCCCAGGGCAAAGCCCATCTCCTGTCTTCTCCTGCAGCCCGTGTTTTACCGGGGCCTGGCCGGCTCCCAGGTGACGCTGAGCAGCATGGTGAACCAGACCCGCGTCATGCTGGAGGAACAGGCACGGCACCTGCTGAACGAACACGAGCGGGCGACCATGGGGTACTACCTGGATGAGTATAAGGAAGGCAACATCTCCGTGGATGCTCTGGTCATGGCACTCTTCGAGCTGCTCAACACGCATGCTAAGGTGAGTCCCACACCAAAGTCAGGGATGGTTTCTTGTACCCGCTGGGCTGAGCAGAGCCATTGTCACAGCGTGGCTCAGTGCCTCCAAGGTTGTCTGCTCAGGGGCAAGGGTGAGGGTATGAAAACAAAATCTAGGGTCTGATGGGGGATACAGTCTGGCGTTCAGTGGCAGAGGAGCTTCTGTAAAGTTTAAGACTGAATCTCCTCGTGCATTACCTGCCTGCACATCTGGTTACAGCTGCTGGACAGTGTGGGAGGATGGGTGTTTGACCCCCCGGGAGGATGGTCATGCTCCAACCTCTCTTTGGTTGTCTGTCTGCCTGGCCCAGTTCTCACTGCTTTCAGAGGTGCGGGGGGTGATCTCCCCGCAAGACCTCGACCGCTTCGACAACCTGGTGCTGAAGAGAGAGATCGAGTCCATGAAGGCTCGGCAGCCCTCGGGGCCCAGCGTCGGTACCGACTCCTACTCTATGATGTCCTACAGCGACACCGTCTCTTCCTCCAGCAGCCACTTCACTGCCACCACCGTCAGCTCAGCCCGGGTAGGTCCCTCCTGCCTGTTCTTTTTTATTCCAACACCTGCTTCTGGCAGCCCTACAACAAACTCACATCCCTGGGGTGCTCTAAAGGCATCTCACCCCCCAGGAAACCCTGTTCAGTCTGCTCCCCCCATGGATGCCACAAAAGTTTGGTTGTTTTTTTTTCCTTGTGGGCTGGGTGCAATAGCATGATTTGTAGGTGCAATAAGGTGATGCTTTGACGCATCTCTGTGCCCCTGAGGCTGAGATGCTGCTGTCCTCTACATGGGGGATGAGCCCGGTGCTAAGTGTCACTTTGTCCCCCATGAAGGAGAAAGCCTGCCTCCCTTCCAGGACCTCCACTGTGCAGTGAGAGCTGCACCCACACAGGAATCCCAGCGACTTGTCGCAGCCACACCGTGCCTGCCACTATTCACCAGCTCTGGCTGTCGCTTTTAAATCACCTCCTTACAGACCCTGGCTGCCCGCTCCCCATCCCAGCGGGACTGCGGTGGCCAGGCCAGCAGCGTCCTGTCCCAGCCCCTGCCCACTCCCCAGCATTAAGCAGCAGCGCTCCCACGTCTCTCTGCCAGGACTTCATTGCACGCACTGTCTAATTAAGTTATCGTAATCACCTCAAAGTGTGCAGGCACACAGCCCCCAAATTAATTTTCTAGCCATAAAATGCCTTTCATCATAAATGCATTAGCAACCTTGGAATTAAAACCTTCATGACAGAAGGGATGACAACGGGCTTTCTGCTGGTTTGACACAAGCAAACCAGTCCATGTCTGGGGCGAGTGGGGTTGTGCTGTGGAGGGCTCGGGCAACACAGCAGCAGGGGGAGAGGCGGGGGCTTCCCTGGGGCTGTGCGTGCCTACGGAGTTTGGTCCAGCCTCCCAAGAGGCCCCGGAGAGTTTCAGAGCATCAGAGCTCTGCTGTTGTCCTGTTGGCTTCACAAATACCCACAGGAAAGCCATCTGCTCTGTGCACTGAGATCCTTTCTGGATCAGGATGAGCAGAGNACTGAGAAAAGAGTGGGCACCATCTGGTGGACCCTGTTTTTAAGAGCTTCCTTCAAGAACATGTGTCCCTCGGTCACACTATAGGTCCTTCCTGGCTGTGTGGCACCTCTTCCCATGGGTGTGAGAATGTGGACCCCTCAGAGCTCTGCCTGGGGTTGGGGGAGTACTGACACTTGGGGTGGTTGCCACCACTGCTTGCTAAAACATCTGCCAAGCAAAGAATCACAGAATCATTAAGGTTGGAAAAGACCTCAAGGATCACCAAGTCCAACCGTCAACCCAACACCACCCAACCCACTAACCCATGTCCCGAAGCACCACATCGACACGTTTCTTGAACCTCTCCAGGGATGGTGACTCCACCACTGCCCTGGGCAGCCTGTGCCAATGCCTCAGCACTCTTTCAGTGAAGAAACCTCCTCTGATGCAACTTGAGGCCATTTCCTCTAGTCTGTCACTTGTTGCTTTAGAGGAGAGGCAGCACCCACCTCACTACACCCTCCGTTCAGGTAGTTGTAGGGTGATAAGGTCTCCCCTCAGCCTCCTCTAAACAACCCCAGTTAGCACCAGCTCGTGGTGGATGGATGCTTATCTCAGCTAGCAGGTGAGAGAAAAGAGGGGCAGAGCTCCAAGCTGGTTGCTCTGCCCTAACCCCCCGCTGCAGTTGCCCTCCCAGCACCTCTCGCAGTGGGGGCTCATGGCAGCCTTCACGGGGTGCAGCTGGATGAGGATCCTGCAGGGCAGGTTTGGGGGAGGAGGGATGCATCGTGCTGGGGTTTGCTTGTCTCGCTCATTTGTTCCGCATCCTCCCTGATGTTATGTTTTCTTTGCTTTTGTGCTTGTTTTAATCTGCTTTTCCCCTCGCACGACCCCAGGAGCGGCTCTTGTGGCTAATAGACCTGATGGAGGTAGGGGCTGTCAGCGAGGCGGGAGCTCGAGTGCTGCGGTTGCCATAGCAGAAGGGTTGAGAATGCGTGTGAGCGAATGTGCATCGGGGGGGAGGCAGGGTACAGGCTGCCCAGGGGCCAGCATGCGACCCAGCCGCGTGAACAGCCGCCTCGGTTCACACGTTTCTGCTTTTTCCTCCTGTGGCTCTGCTGGGCCGTTCCAGAGTCCCTTTCCCCAGCCTGGCTGCAGCCCTTGGTGCTGCAGTGCAGAGACAGGGCTCAGCCTTGAACCAAGCCCAGCTGGTACCAGTGTCCGGCTTGCACTGGGGTCCTGAGTGGCACTGCCAGCTCCGGGCGGGGGTTTTGGAAGGACCAGCGGTGTTGCTGCCTGCTGGACCCCAGACTGTCCATCCTGCCTTGTTCCCTGCTCTCCCTGCTGCTGTCTCGCTGTATGGGCACCCTGGCTAAATACCAGTAGGCTGGTCACATCCCATCACACGTCCTCAGGGATGGGGGAGAATTTTCCCTACAGTCTTGGGTCTGCAAAAATCTGTGTTCAGTGCAGGAGGAGTCGGAGAGTAGAACAAGAGCAGAGAAACGAGGGACCTCTTCCAGCTCCCTGCCTCATAGTGTCAGGGCCACCAGCACCTGCAGGAGACCACCAGCGCTCCCCATGCCAAGAGGGACATCCGTGTTTTGTCCCAGAAGAGCACTGCTGCTGTGTGACAGGGAAACTGAGGCACGGAGCAGGCAGTGACTGCCAGGAGCCACCCACCATGCCAGGGACACAGCCACCCGAAGTCAGAGGCTCTGCCCTGAGCTCAGGAGCTGTGGGTCGTGTCGCTCTGGCTCCGCTCATACGGTGCTGTTGGGACTGAGCATGACCCTGGCCAAAGGCAGATGTGGGTCCAGCACCATCCTGCCTGTTCCCAACCCACCTGTGTCCCCTGTCACAAAGCTGTGGCAGGGTCCTCAGGCAATGAGAACAGAGACAGGAGAGACAGAGTGAAGCCACCGCATGGGTGTCATTGTGTCACCCTCGGGGCCCCTGAAGTCAGAGAGGTCTGTGCTCAGGGCCAGGGGCTCTGGGGCTCCTCCAGCCCCGGGGATGTGCTCTGCGGTGGGAGGGGAGGGAAGCTGGGCTTATCTCAGACTGGCACAGTCGTTCAGAATCTAAACCCTGCGGGAGCCAGGCTGAGGAGCTGTGCAAAGCTCTCATTAGCAGTAACTGGAAAATAAGGGACTCGTTTGGAACTGTGAGGTTAATTAAAGGTTGGGTTGTATTCCCCAAGGAGGTGGAAGTTTCTCCACCATTAAATCTGCAGATGGAAGCTGGTTGCCTGTCTGAAAGATGCTCTCCAGCTCCATTGCTCCTGCCGTGGACTCTGTGCAAGACAGGCAGGACAGAGGTTTTCCAGCTGCATCCTGCAGAGGGGCTGGAAGGGCCTCGCCTGGCCTCCAGTTTCTGTAACTAGAAAATAGATGGGGTAGAGGAGCAGGGAATTGGTAGGAGGGAGCAGCCTCCTCCATAAATACTCATTTTTCAGAGCAGTGGCACATGGCTTCGGTGGGTCTTTCAAGGGAAATCCAGGAAAGCACAGTCTTAAAATAGGCAATTCCTGAAAGTAAATGTGCTCAGCTTACAAGCCATTCCATTTTATAGCCCAGAGCAATTCTGATTTAATTGCTTTTGCCCCCAAAGTACTAAGCTTGGGGAAAGGCAAATCTCCTGCTTGCCCACTTCAGCAGAAAAAAGCACCCTGAGGAAGATGAGCAGCGTTGGTGTCCCGGCTGTTTGGGGAGAGCAGAGCTGGGGTGGCAGGATTAGGGTGGTCTCGCCGGGCTGGCAGGGAGGGTGCGGGGGGCAGCTGGCTGTGCCCACCTGCCCTTGGCAGCAGCATTCCAGTCTCGGTGCAGACTGGTCTAACTGTGAGGCTGGGGCCAGGACACGGCACGGGATGTGCTCTGGGATGAGCTTGATGTCATGGTGATGGGCACAGAGTTCAGTGGCAGGACCGGGGGAGATGGCACTGACAGATTGTAGGGGGGCGTTGGGCAGACTCTCTTTTTCAGCAGCGATGTAACTCTGCCTGTTTGATGGCAGGCTGCTCCCGGTCATATCACAGCAGTCTGCTCCTCACACATTGGCCAACAGCTCAGGGAGCTCTCGGAGGCAGGGTGAGGCTGGTAGAGGCAGGGCC
>VZTO01011489.1:88061-100681 GCA_013400615.1 Syrrhaptes paradoxus | reverse complement strand
GACTATAGAAGACTAATATATAGAAAACTAGTGCCTTTAAGATTCCATGTAGATAGAGTTGTTGTCTGTATGAGAAACAGGTTTAGAGTGTTGGGAAGCAGCACTACCAATCCTTATATGTCCAATGAAAAAAAGAATCTTGAGTAACAGGTAGTTGTAAATTACTTGGAGATTTATGGACTGAAGAGAACATGGAAAATTGCCATTAATCAACTTAACATCTACCTGCTGCTCCTGCAAAGTAAGTGCCAAATTAGTCTGTTAAGTCAGACGCCCTGGTACAGGAAATGCTCATTCTTGATGAGAGTGATGGTCATTCTCACTCTAGATCAGTTTAGCTCTCCACAAAGAGCCAAATTAAAAATCTTGGTAGAGCTAGGCCACAAGACATTGCTGTAGAAGTTCATGACCGAAAGACAGTTTTGTACTTGGAACATGTAAGAACAAAAAGAACAGTATTCTGTGCTGAGGTCTAATAGTAGTTTCTCACGCAGTCTTGGACAGCATTTAGGTTGAATGCTCAGATATCTTCAGATTTTGTGAGCATGATTTGACAGATGTAGTAACTAAGCTCCCTCTAAACTGTGGGCATTTTAAATGAGTTTTCTTCTCAGGTCCTTAAATTTGATTATTGCTAGGATGAATAATTATGTCCCACTTTATAGACAGTTCAACTGTTTTGACATCTTTGCATGATTCAGGATATAGAAATGTAAAATGTTATTGACAACCTAGCACCCAAGGTAAAGTTACGAGACAGCAGGTAAAAGCCTGCTATATTACACAATCCAGAAACAAAACACAGGAAGGTTTTGAGCTGAAACTGACCACATGATTTAGTCTTATACAAGTATCTGCAATTAGAAATTGAGAGCATATGTCCAGAATTATAAATCTGGACTCTTCTCTCCTCAACCTGGAGAGTGAATGCTTCAACTGTGCCATAGGCAAGCTACTTATTTATTAAAGTAAACCTTTGCCTGAATGGTCATCAAGTGCCTAGAATTACTACAACACATGACCCAGTTCCAGAAAGGCTGAGAAGTTTGTTACCTAGAACATCTTTTAACCTCCTGTGGGATCCAGATATCTCTGTAACAGCTCCTGTAAAGCAGAGGAGTATCTTGACAATATGGAAGGGCAAGAAGTGTTAGCATACTGGTAAGGTCACATCAGAAGGGCATTATTTTCACTACAAAACCAAACTTCTAGGCCTCTCTCTTCTTCATGTGAAAGTACTACTGTCCTGGAAGTAATTGTATTATTTTAGTTTATACCTTACCAAGGAAGTGGAAACTTAACATGGTAAAGCTAAACTTTATAGCACTGAGCTTTCTCAGTGCTCTGGAAAATATTATTATACAGACAGAACCAGGGACGAGTGTAAATGATCAGCATGAAACTTGATTTGCATGAAAGGAAGGGTGATCAGTGCTGCATTTGTTACAAAGATCCTCAAAGGCAAAATCCAAGGTATCATTGGAAACAGTTCACATGATGTATTAGAGATGACCACGTGAATAGCTTCAAATATGAAGACATGCAAATGTCTAAAAAGCTGCCTAGCTTTTCCCCTTTCTTACATAAAGGATAATTTAACTTTCTGGATTTTTGCATATATTTTTATGAAATAATTTGAATATTGTAATTTATTTTTTATGCAGTTTTAAAAAATTGAGTTGATACTTACATCATTGAGAGCTGAAAGAAAAACATGCTAGAAATCATGTCATTAGTAAAATTTGAATCCGTATTCCATAATCTTAACCTTAATTTATTTCTGTGATGCCATAACAAGGTTTTGTATTTAATTGTTTTAGTTCCCTTTAGTCCCTTCATTTGGTATGTTTTACCATCTCAAACTAGTTGGTGTCTCTGGAATAAAAGCATTATACATGCATAAAACCAGAGCTGCTATGACAAGTTTCTTATTTTGACTACTGAATTTTGCATAAGCTCTTCTGTTATGATGCTGATAGTTCCTGACAAATGTTCATGCTCTGCGGTAAATTTTGAGGGAATTTTACTAGTACACAGCATTGTCTATTGAGAGATTTTTGCAGTGTATGTAAGAAGACAAAAATAAGATATACTATTCGTTTAAAGAAGGAGGTATGAAGAGATTGTTCCTGGGGAACAGAAACACAGACAATACTGTTCAAAAAAAAAAAATAGAGAGGGAAGTTATCTGCTGGTGAGAAGGAAGATTGTCTGCCTGATCAGGCACACTGAAGATCAAGTCCAGTCAGAGTATGAAACCAAATGTTTGGATATCACTTAAGGTGTGGCTAAGGATGATTTGCTTAAATCCATGTAAACAGAATTCTGAGTTTTGGTCTTTTTTTTTTTTTTTCCAAAAAAGGACACAAGACAATTCTGTATATAAGGTTCACCTACACTAACAACAACTGTAGATTTTCTAAACATTTATTTAAAATTTTATTTTCCAGTGACCTTTATTTTAAGAAAAGGAAAATCCGGTTTTACTTTTTAACTTTTGTCGTTCTTTTAATTAGAGCAGTCAGCAGGCTCAAACACATAGTACATAAGTACTATTCTTTATTTCTTTCTTCCCACTTACTTACCTTCAAAGTTGCCTTTGCAGTTCTAACTCCTACTTTATTTGATTTACCAAATGCATTTGATTATTCTTTTTATTTTTTCCAGTTCCATGTATCCATCATGATTTTGCAGCATTCATATTTTCCTCAGAGAAAAAGTTTGACTCATACATTGTTGTTTCTCTTTGAAGCACAGACGTCTGAATGCTAACATGATCCAACACGAATGGGTACTGAAACTGTTAATTGCAATTTAGCAGCTTATTATGTAGATTAGGCAGCTGTTATGAGAAAGAGCTTTTAATATAAGAACACTCAGCTAAAAACATCACCAAGATGTACATGTGTCCCTATAGACCGCCACCAGACTGACATCCACCTTCCACAGGTACTGAAACATTATGACAGAAGCTGAAGGCAAATTCATACACATGATTGTGCACACATGAATATTCACTAAGTGACAGGCACACGGATATAATGAGGACAAAGCTAAGAGTCCTTTATATGCTTACCTAAAAGACAATATTTTTTATTTTAATCTTCTGTAATGAAATTTCCATCCCTGGTATGCTCTGTGGAAACATCCAGACAGCCAGGAGTCATTGGTACTCTGAGGAGTCAATAGGTTTTCTAGTTTGCTTTTCTCTGTTTCATTCCAGATCCTCATAGCCTCTTACAGTGTCTGTCTGTAATGAGAAGTCAGAGCTATGTTCTATTTCTACGTCCTTCAGTCTACACAGGATTTTTTTACCTCTGCATTCTTTGGAGTCATTGAGTTCACAGGGAGAAACCTAAATAGTCTATCTGCCTTTAACTCCTCTGATCCTTTGTTATCATCTTCTTTTATCTTTAAGATTTCTAAGATTAAGCCAAACCAATACTTCATACTATGCCTGGCAGACCAATTATTCAGGACTGTTGTCTTCTATTTATACCTTAAGCAGAAAACATAAAGAAAAAGACATAGGAAATCTGGTGCATGCGTTGCATCGGATCTATCCTTATGTCACAATGTTTTAGGGCTTCCTGTTGCATTTGCTCCATGTCTCTGGGAAACATCTGTCTTTCAGACATGTACTGTCAGTCCCTGAGCTGGGGAAAAAGCTTTTGTGAGATTCAGCTTCCATTGTTCATTTTCGACTTGGGTTGGCCAAGGCTGCTGATCAGGAAAGTCTCAGCCACAAATGGAAATTTCAGAATATCTTTTAATCCTGATTTACTTGGAACTCTGCTGTGCCAGGATTTCAGTATATGTTGAGGAAAGTAATTCATGCTCTTATTCTAGCAAACCTGGGCAATGTTGAACCTAGCAAATTATTGATTCCCTCCTTTCTTTTCTACCTACTGTTTATTTTCTAAGTACTATGTACTTATGATGGTGCTTGGAAGTTTTAAAAAGCCCCCCAACATCGTTCTATTATGTCATGACAATGTCTGTTGTCTTGACAAACAGAGGAAGAAATGAGCTAGTGGAAAGAAAAATTGACTTGGCAAAGAGGATACCACATAGCAGTAGAGGAACAGGCAAAATTGAATCCACTTCCTCAGATGGAATGATCCATGTATTTTCTCAGATAAAATATGAATCATACACACGTCTGAAGCAAGCTTAAGAGACACTAGAACAGATTCCTCCAGTCTGTCATTTCATAAAGGAAGTTCCTCAGATATTCTTTATGATTTCGATGAGAAAGGATGAATACTTGGAGTTAGCAATGCTCTGCTGTCTGTAGCAAAAGCACATCCTCACTCTGTTGGCATGTCTATAGATGCTATTTCCCTTTTTGTGATCTCCAAGTCAAGACTGTACGGACTGAAGTCCTGCACCACCATTCCAATTCAATCAGTGATGCAGAGCAGAACTTCCCTTCACTTGCTTATATATAAACATCCTATGAAAGTTATGCCTCCTCCAAAACTAATGTAACTTCATATCCATAATATCTTCCACTTGCTTCAAGGCTATATTCCCCTTTGTCCCAAGATTAAGGCAAAATGGACCATGGAGGCATTTCTTTTCTGCTGTCTCACTGTGGTGTTTTACTAGTTGTAGTTACATTTTACTAAATTCATATGCTCCATGCTTACAAAATGAAAGAAGGAAATCTGAGGAAATATTTTATTTGTTCCTTTTTTATCTCTGAAGTTGTAACTGCAGATCACAATATCATTGGGTAAAAATCCCACTCTTTCATCTTCAGTGGAAACACTAGTAACTACTCCCTGCAGATCTGCAATCACATGGATGGTATGTAAACATACACACCCCCGTGTTATCAGCACTGTTTTAATCACAAATCTAAAACACAGCACCATACAAGCTACTATAAAGAATATTAACTATGCCAAGAAAAGCATTCGATTAATTTTATCTGTATATTATTGTGCAGGAAGCCTAGATTGCTAAACAACAGCAGAAGATACCAGTGCAGGAGAAACCCTAAAATCAGTCAGTACAATAACAATATAAGACAAGAGCCCAGCCCCTAAACCTACAAACTGAATCCAGATGTCTAATGAAGTAATGTGCAGCCCGAGGAGAATGATTAAAGAAACCTGCATTAAGTACCCAGTTATTTTATGTGCTTCAGGTATGCCTACAGGAAAGAAAATACTATGGAAATGACCCACACTTTTCTGTAAATCCTGTTACTCTGTAGTTCTCAAAATGCTTTTGAAACTGCTATTCAATTACAATTAAAAATAAATATTCTAGTAACAATGTAGCATTTGTGTGTGACCGTAAAGTCAAGTTCATGAGTAAAACTCTGCAGTTCCTGAGAAGAAAATAAATATACTTTGTGTAAAGAGAGAACTTAGGTATAGGTGTCTTGCAAAAATGATGGTATGCACAAATAGACTTTTTAATGGTTTTCAGCAACTAGGACTCTGCAAAGATGATAACTGGTTTGTAAATTAATAAGCCATCTCATTTTTGACCTTTGACAATGTCACACTGAATGACAAGTCCATTCTGAGAAGGGACATGGTAGCTGTTTTCACATTACTGTGGAAAATAAATGGTTATGCTTTTGTTCTCATGGGCTCCATCTTTTTAGTACATTGTTATACATAGTCAGCACTACAATAGGTGCAGTTGTATTTCTCTTTATTTCCATTTTTTTGAATTAGATTCCTTTGCTTTTTATTATGAGCCTATACTGAATGTACTAGTTTGCATACCTTTTGAAAAAGGGCTCAGTGCTTAAGCGGAGGTGCCTCACAGACTACTGCAATTCTAGGCTTCCTTGAATTATATGTCAGCTTGTGTCTGAAGATGGAACTGATGTGGTTAAGAAGCAGACAGAAGATTCAGAGAAGACCCAGGGGAAAGTGTATGTGTGAGGAATATCTCAGAAGTTTGAGATTTTTTCTGTATTTTAGCCCCAGGATAAGATCTTCCTATAAAATCTCATATTCTAACAGGCTATACACATTAGTTTTAGTATCAGGTTTGTGTGGGAACTTTTATTTGTCACAAAGCTGCAGAACCCTGAAAAGCAGTTTGTAAATCTATCACGTAATAAAACTAGAGAATAAATCTCATCAAGGAGTGGAGGAGTGGCCCCAGTGCTACTGATCGACAAAAGCCATTTGGGATAAAAATTGAGTTTTAAAAGACAAGCTGGCATATTATTCAGTACTCAAAGAATTATATAAAAGTATATAGGGAAGGAGCTGCTGGAGAAGTGAACAGAGATGGACAGGACAGAAACAGAAAAATGCTTCTTCCTTTTTACTAAAGAAAATCTAGACATACAGAAGGTTAAAACATGAAGAAAAATGCACAGAGGAAGTATTTCTTCGCATAGATCATCAAAAGAGGTGTCAGAACCACTTATCACCAACAATGCAGACATGAATGTTGTGAATTAAAGGATTTATTTAAATAGCTATTAACAATATCCTCTGACCAGTCAATAGGAGAGCTAGTCTGATGTCAGCAGACACACTTAAATATATTAAGATTTTGCTACTTCAACATCCAGTCACATGCCTGAGTCTTTGGAAAGCGTTGGTGGTGTAAGGTTTTAGAAAAGACCTTCCCAAGAAAGAAGAGTTCCTGACTATATCACTTTACCCTTTTGCTTTTAGTGGTGAAATGTTGTGCTTCAGTTAGAAAATGCCACCACTTTTCAGTATTCATATATATTTGCGTTTAAATAGGTCACCTATTTTGTATTGTGAGCAGTTAGTTCTGACACTATATCATTTTTTTCTGTATTGATTGTTCTGCCAATAAGAGGAGCACCATTGTGGCTGCATTTGTACTTTCCTAAGGGAGTACTCCCTCAGGCTCTCCTAGCACCCCATTCACCAACTGCTGATATTGGAAAGCCCTCTTAAAAACACTCAGAAATCACTTCCAATGATGCACGATTTACCTGAGCAGTTTTCAAGGCTATAAATCAAATATTCATGAAGGAAAAATGTTGAACAAAGCCATAAATGACAGCTCCAGTTTGGAGTGATGAAGAGGGGGAAGTACTTTGCTACCATATGTAAAAAACATTTTGAAATATCCTATCTTTGCCCTTCTCAGAGAACAGGAGAACATCCAGGCTTGTTGTGAAAAGGTGATGGCTAAAGATCTTAGCACAACCAAATAACCTAGACTGACCACATGCCTTTTTTCAGCATGGATTCTACCAGACCATGACTGATTAAACTGTTTTGCTCTAAGTCCATCTAGGATCACCATGTGGAAGCTGATGAGCCACTCCTTCCATCAGCCCCTCCCTCGTGAGATTAATATTTGTTAAAGGTCACTCACTTTAGGATTGTGATTGACACCCAGATATGTATGTGCAGTCTGTCCAGAGCCAGTGCCAGCTGTTGACACAATGCCACGAAGGTGACCTTTTGCACACTGACATTTATGACCCATTCCTGATTATTTTATGTGTGGAATCTCATGTGGTCTTACCAATGGGAATTGGTGAGGCCCATCCCAAGCACTGAGAAACAGGAGTAATAAACATTCTCAAGGATCTCAGCTACATCTCCAGTGTATCACATTAGAGTGAGCCAATCGCTATTGCTTCAGCAGTCCAGGGCACTGTCCTCAGGAGAACAAGCAAGCTAACAGTACCATGAACATATCCTGAATAAAAAACTAACTCTTATCTGAATCCATTACATTCTGTTTAATATCTGTCATGAAGGATAATATATGGAAGCAGTATGTACACCTATGTGCAGAAGCACCATAGGTGGAGTACCGGGAAAATGATGAGCAGCTGTAATTTCATTGCATTGTTAAANAAAAAAAAAAAAAAAAAAAAAAAAAAGGGAAGGAAAATCATAGTTCAAATTCTTGCATCTGCCTTGTACTTCCTTAAAACCTATTCTTGTCATTTTATTATCTTTCCATTAAAGTGCAAGAAAATTAATTATATCCCACTTAGTCTTTTCATCTTTGAATCACAGAATCATAGAATCACAGAATGGTTTGGGTTGGAAAGGACCTTAAAGATCATCAAGTTCCAACCCCCCTGCCATGGGCAGGGACACCCTCCACTAGACCAGGTTGCTCAAAGCCTCATCCAGCCTGGCCTTGAACACCTCCAGGGATGGGGCATCCACAGCTTCCCTGGGCAACCTGTTCCAGTTTCNTTAATTTAATGGCTCTCCTCTGGACTCTCTCCAATACATCCAGGTCTTTTTTATGTTGGGGGCCCCACATCTGAACACAGTACTCCAGGTGTGGTCTCACGAGAGCAAAGCAGAGGGGGACAATCCCCTCCTTCAACTTGCTGCTAATGTTTCTTTTGATGCAGCCCAGGACACAACTGGCTTTCTGGGCTGAAAGCACACACTGCCGGCTCATGTTGAGCTTCTCATCAACCAGCACTTCGAGGTCCTTCTCCTCAGAGAAATGTTTGAATTTCTCACATTTAGTTCAAATAACATTAGCTATGTAAGTCATCATCACGTACAGCTAAAAGTTTTTAGCAGGTTTCTTCAGAAACCTAGTTGGAACTAGCAGTTTACAACCAGTTTAAACAAAGAGAAAACTTTTGGCCTATAATGCAGATTTCTCAATGACTTACTGTAAAAAATGCTTCAGGAATTGGATTTCTGTGATTCTTTTTTCATTTTCTGAGTATAGCGGTACTATGAAAATCTTTCTCCAAAGAGAGACAAAAAAAGCCTTGAAGGAGATGTGGACAATTTTTGTAGAGGCAAAGTGGTTTATTAAGAATGGATTTTGCCTTGGTCAGGTAACAGCATGCCAACTCAACTTCAGCACTTCAGATGAAAAAATAAGTCGTAGAGACCTCTCTTATCCTACCTTCCTTCCCTCCCTTTTCATCCTCTTTCCCCCTGCCATTTTCTTTCTTCTTCCCTCCCTCTCTCCCGCTTCCTTCTCCCCTTCCCTCCTTCCCTACTTCCTTCCTTCCTCTATCCCTCACTCCCTTCCTCCTTGTCCCCTTCACTCTTTCCCTACTTTCTTCCTCCCCTCCTCTCTCCTTTCTTTTCTTCTCTCCCACACTTCTCCTCATTCCTTCCTCCTTTCTTCCTCCCATATGATTTGATCGTATCACGAACACCCTGATATCTAAACATCCATGTCTGTTCCTTGTTAATCCCCAAATGTCTGCATTAGCACTTACTAAATTTTTATGACCACTAAATTCCAGTCTTATTTCTGCCAAAGAAATGTGCCTGTTTTTTGGAATCTATCAACTCAAAGATATTAAAAATGTACCACAACATCACAATATTACAATGATTTATTGCTGCTGTAAAATGAAGTTTTAAATGGTGAGCAACTTCAGGTAAAATTAGGAACTAAAAAGTCGTTCTTCAGTGTTTACACTTTTTTTAGTCCCAAAGTTTGGAAACAATGTTTAAAAAAATTAACTTTCCTGACTTACTCACAGGGACACTAAAAAAAAAAAGTTATTTGTTTGTTTTTTTTTTTCTGAAAACTGTGTGGCAGTATGACACAGCAACCAGTTCCTTCTCTAGCACATACAGGCCTAATCAACAGTACTGATGCCTTTTCATTTGTCTGAGCTCAGCCCTGGACAGCAAGCTTGAGTAGGCTCTGGGGTAGCTTTACAAATGTTACACATATGTGCTGTAAGCTTGCTGAAACCAGGGAAAGGCTGAATCATGAAAAATTGCACATGCACTAGAATTTAAGAAAAAGATGCCAAGCTAAGGTGGGGTGCAGATTCAGTGATTTCAGAGGAAACCCTCATACTTTCTTTAATGACAGGCCATATACTATTTAAGTCTTATCTTCGGTAGAACTTAAAGTGCAAACTTTGCAAAATATGGTGGGTTTAGCACTGCAGAAGGTCTTCTTTGAGGCTACAAAGCAGAAAACAACCTTCCATTGTCTTGTTCATGTGCCTTAAGCAAGACTGTCAAGGAGCACAGTTTTCAAAATTCTTGTTCTTGTCCTAATTATTAGTGTACGACGCTTTTTGTGAAGCCTATTAGGAACTTTGTGAAGACCTATATCCTCCAAATTACTCCCAGAAGCCTTTCAATATGCTTCAGCTGGTGTCTTTCAGCAGGTAAGGGCTTCACTAGTTTGTAGAGTAACCAATAAGGTATCTAAATGGCACTATCAAGTATATACTTAACCCTGGGGATACAAAGTTATTGTTCGTACTGGAGATCAGAAAAACACCAAGATGAATGTCCAGCTTTATAGTATTTGCTAAGTGGCATTAAGTAAACTTTTTTTTTAATCTCAATACTTTTTGCCTCTAGGTTTAAAACTAATCTCTTCAGTATTGCAGTAGTTGATGTATTTTGTATATGTATATATCTAAGCCTGTACAAATTCATATTGAGCTCTAAAATTCAGGTGGAGAACAAAATATAGGACAAGACTAGCTGGGAGAGGGGGAATTACTGGAGATAGCAAAGATGGACTTGCAATTTAATTTTATTTTATATCTTCATTTTCTGAGCGGGTGAGTATTCAAAAAAAAGCAAGCTATTAATGTCTGAATAATCAGGGACAATGGTCAATTGTGACTTGAGAGGTTCAGGTTTGGACACTAGGAAGAATATTCGCACCACAAGGGTGGTGCAGCACAGAAACAGGTACACAGAGGAAATTTAGATCTCCATCTTTAAGATTTTCAAGACTCTGGAAGACAAAGTCGTGGCAGAGTCTGATGTTCAGTGATCTCAGATGTCCTTTACAGCCAATGGACAAATCTTACTAGAAATCTGCTAATCTCAAATCTTTCATTCTTTTTTTTTTTTAATCACTTGATATTCTTACATCTTCAAAGCCAAGCTGACTTGTAAAATTATCCCACAGATAATGCCACTGATTTGTGATCAGAATCACTGGTATTTATTTGCAGGAAGAATTAGTTCGGTCTATTTCACCTCTAAATAAAACGCTAGAGCTTTATTTGTTAAGCACTCAACACTAAAAGAAAGGGTGAAGGGTGAATGAGTCAAATTTCCTCCCAGAAGAGTTATTCTTGGCAAGATAGTCAATTTTTTATTGTTTACCAGAAGCATAATGAGGAAAGACAGAGAGTAGTCTACAGCATAAAGGAGAATAGCACTGGGCAAGTACTTTTTGCAACTTACTCTTATTTCCTGAAAGGCAGGATTGTTTATTCTGCTCCACAGAATTTTCCATAAAATTATTTTTGATGTAGAATCTGATCTTATCTTTTCCTATTTAAAAAGTTTTCCAAACAGAGATACTCCGAAACAGTGAGGAGACAGTAACTAGTACCCTAACATCTGGTGGGGTCTGTGAGAAGCCTGACAACACAGCTACAAGAAGTGTGAAGTGCCTCACTCATCTCCGTCAAAGCTTATGTACTTAAGCAGCTGAGCAGTTTGAAAACTTTTCTCAAGATGCTACAGAAATCAGCACATCTGACAAGGAATCTTCAACTTTTTCTATCTGGTTGTTAACATTTCTTTTGCACAGCTACCCCCTTGGGAATTCTCTTCAACTTCCCCTCTATGTCCCAGACAGAAGTTGGGCTAGAATCAATGCACACAACAGGGTTTTGCCAACTGACTGTCAGTCCAGTTTGACTATGCCAGTAATATAGTTGATTAGTATATGCTGCAGGTATTGTCCCCCTAGAATCTTTAATTTAATGACATTTTTAATTGAAATTCCTAGATCAACTTAGAACTTCCCAGTGTTTTTAAAAAAATCATTTATTCTGATACTGTAGGCTGGTTGAATTTATGGAACACTGTAGTATTTTCTTTCCCAGCTCTGCTTCTTCCTGAGATACAGTCTCAATTCATTGTGACAAAAAGATAACTTCAGCCAACCAGTGCATTTGATTAATGAGTAAAAAGGTGTTTTAAGGACAAGTTTTTCATGTATGCACATGGCTGACTGTAAAGCGTGCTTCTGTTGGAGCAGCAGAGAGGAAAAAATAGCAGCAGATCGTACATTGCAATTATCAACCCAGAACAAAACAGTAGCATCTCAGAGGCACTTTCTTACATCTTCACTAGTTTCTTGTCTTGGATTGCAGATTTCTCAAGGCAGGCCCAAAACTCTTTCCATAGAGTTGTCTGTGCACATTTGAGAGCTTGATAAATAAAAATAAACTTATTCTTAAAAGTGATGGTTAATATTACCCTAATCTTCTGTGAACCAAGTATTTGTTGGATAGGTTTATTCCCATGTAGAAAGCTTTCAAAAAATCAAACTGAAGTGTTGTTTTAACTTGTTTGCTTCTATATGAGTGTCCTGGGATAAGTAGAGAGAGTTAATTTTTTTTTTCTTTTCTTCATAAATAGCTAGCAAGAAGCTATGTTTTGGATTCCTGCTCAGGAGGAGCTGATAAGACCGATGTTTTGTTCTGCTGCCAAGGTCGGCAGACAAGCAAAGAGACACAGTCCAGCTGCAAGCCTGGGATTTGCTCTTAGGTTAAGACTGAGAATCATACTGGCCAATTATTTATTCCATCCCATGCACGTCATACCCAGTATATAGGTGAGGACCCTTCCGGGAGATCGCTCTTTTACTTCTCTTGGGCTCTGGATCATCTCGCTTCGGGTTCTTGCATTCGCTCTCCCAAGGCCTTCCCCCCC
>VZTO01011489.1:59858-85537 GCA_013400615.1 Syrrhaptes paradoxus | reverse complement strand
TAAAGTAACAAGTGATAGGACAAGAGGAAATGGCCTCAAGTTGCACCAGGTGAGGTTTAGGCTGGATATTAGAAAAAATTTCTTCACTGAAAGAGTGATCAGGCATTGGAACAGGCTGCCCAGGGAAGTGGTGGAGTCACCATCCCTGGTGGTGTTCAAGAAACGTGTAGATGTGGTGCTTAGGGACATGGTTTAATAAGTTAGGTGGTGTTGGGTTGGACTTGATGATCCTTGAGGTCTTTTCCAACCTTAGTGATTCTATGATTCTATGATTTACAGCTGAGTTTCTCAATAGTAAAGGAGGCACTTCAACAGTTTATGGAAATTAATGAATCAGGATTCATCCCATTAATCTGACATTTTCTTTGCCTTGTTTGCTTCAATGTGTAACATAAGATGAAGGCCTTAACGAGGCTAGAAAGGAAAACATAGTAATCATTTAAGAAATGTCGTAAACATATAATTCAGTGAACGATAATTAAACATGCACAACTGGGCTATCTGCATCTGTTTTGCATCTGTATTACTGAGAAAGCTCTCTGTACCTATGTGTATTCTGTTGCAAGTAGCTATAGCAAGGACTATTGCTTGACCATCCAAAATAGGTCATTCCACCAACATGAAAATATGTCTTCTTTTCCAAACAGCTTGCATTGCAGTTTTCACTAGACACTCAATGACTTTAAAAAATACAGGCCATGATAGTTCTTACTTTTAACTGGAAATAAGTATTTGAAACTCTATACAAATTTTGTATAAAGCATTTTATGAAGTGGAGAAATGGATATTTAACATGGACCCTAACAGGACAATCCAAACAATTTGTCAACTAATGTCCATGATTGCCACTAGAGAAACAATCACAAAAGTTGGCCTATTAAGTTTATTTTAGATACAAAGAAGCAGACAAGATATTCCATATATTTCATACTTTTATTTTCAGCAAAATATTTCTCATTTTTACTACAAGCAACTGGATCGAAACATTCATTTTTATCACATTATAAACTCAGAAGTTGCTTCACTAATGTAGAAGATAGTTTGAGGTTAGAAGTTTCAAGGAGGGGAGGAATGTCTGCTTTAAAATTATTGCAAAACTGATAAGAGGGAGAGGAAAGACACCCTGCAACTGCAAGGAGGAGCAATAGTGTTTCAGAATTTTAGGTTGTAACTCAAAATGAAAAAAATTGAAGCAAATCCTCAAGCAGCATATTCATGCACAATATTACATCAAAAATGCTTTGCTTTTGTGTGACTATAGTCATTGCTGTTTCCGAGTGTGAGACAGATTTCATTGAACCAGCTAAAGTGTTAGTGTAGTGCCTCCTATTACTTCATCATCTGAGGTTCACATGGGCACAGCTCATGTGTATATGTCCTAATGGAAGAAGGTAGGTATTCCACATTTGTATAGTAAATTTAATATTTCCAGATTCTGGTGTGCCCATTATATCTACTGACTATTCCCACCTCAAATATTGTTCTGTAGCTGTTTATCCTTCAGATCAAATAAATTATGCTAAAAATGGCCTGCAATCACTCATCATCAACAAAAAGATTCTGCAAAGCTGACTGGGGAAAAATTTATTATTGGTAAAATATTCTACCTCCTTTTGCATAGTCTTTTTCCAGGTGTTTTTTTTTTTAAATATGCAAGTCATCTCAGCAAACTGGAAGCCAAATTCCAATAGAAGTCAGGAAGAAATTTTTTATGATGAGAGTGATGAAACACTGGAACAGGCTGCCCAAAGATGTGATAGACGCCCCATCCCTGGAAACACTCAAGGTCAGGTTGGATGGGGCTCTGAGTAACCTGATCTAGTTGAATATGTCCCTGCTTATTGCGGGGAGGTTGGACTAGATGACCTCTAAGGGTCCCTTCCAACTCCCAAAATTCTATTATTCTGTGATTCTCTATCATATACTTTAAGTAACTCCAAAGACAGGAAATAAATCACACAGTTCTGATGCTGTTCTCTGCAAGGAATTTGAAAGCTAACTATTACAAAATGTAATTTCACAAGAGAAGGCACTTCCTTAAAAAAATCTGGTACTGGATTTTGCTTTTCTTTTTTTATGGAAATCTATGAAGGCCTAGCACTGTTAACTGAGTTCTGTTCTGCCTCCTGCGATGTCAAGAGGTTGTTTTGAATTCTAAGATAAAGATTCTCATTATTGTTTATAGTGATGAAGAACACAAAATCAGAACCAGGGCTTACACAGCTTATACTTCAAACTAACTTTTAAAATATGAATGCCTTTCACTATTTTAACTTTTTTTTTTTTTTTTGCCTCAGTCTTCAGGTACTCAATGACTCTTTTGTGTGTCTTCACCAGGAAGTGCTCAAGCCACACTGCCCAAGCCGCAGAAGGCAAAGAGATGGAATGGGAGAATGAAGAAACACCCAATGTGGGAAAAGATCAGGTTCAAGACCATATAAGGAATCTGAAGGTGCACAAGCCCATGGGACCTGATGAGATGCATCCACACATCCTGAAATTGGCAGATGAAGTTGCTGAGCCACTAGCATCATATTTGAGAAGTCGTGGCACTTTGGTGAAGTTCCTGCTGACTGGAAAAGGGGAAACATAACACCATTTTTAAAAAGGGAAATAAGGAAGACCTGGGGAACTGGAGGCTGGTCAGTCTCATCTCTGTGCCTGGCAAGATCATGGAGCAAATCCTCCTGGAAACTATGCTGAGGTACATGCATGGAAAATAAGGAGGTGATTTGTGACAGCCAACATGGCTTCACCAAGAGCAAATCATGCCTGACAAATTTGGTGGCCATCTATGACAGGGTTACAGCGTTGATGGATAAAGGAAGGGCAACTGATGTCATCTACCTGGACTTGTGTAAAGCATTTAACACTGTCCCGCATTAAATCCTTGTCTCTAAATTAGAGAGACATGGATTTCACAGTTGGACCACTAGGTCAACATCTCAATGTCCAAGTGGAGACAGGTAATGAGAGGCATTCTGCATGGATTGGTATTGGGACCAGTGTTGTTTAACATCTTTGTTGGTGAGATGGACAGTGTGACTGAGTGCACCCTCAACAAGTTGCCTGATGACACCAAGCTGGGTGGTGCAGTTGAGATGCTGGAGGGAAGGGATGCCATCCAGAGGGACCTTGACAGGCTTGAGAGGTGAGCCCATGTGAACCTCATGAATTTCAACAAGGCCAAGTGCAAGGTCCTGCACATAGGTCAGGGCAATCCCAAGCCCAAATACAGGCTGGGAGGAGAATAGATTGAGAGCAGCCCTGAAGAAAACAACATGGGAGTGCTGGTTCATGAGAAGCTCAACATGACCTGGCATTGTGCTCTTGCCATCCGTAAGAAAGCCAACCATATCCTGGACTGCATCAAAAGAAGCATGACCAGCAGGTCAAGGGAGGTGATTCTCCCCCTCTACTCACCTCACATCAAAGTGCTTTAAACCCATGTAAGGGTCTCTCTATATTCTATAAGCCAAAACACCTCATTTAGAACACTCTGAGCACTGAATCAAAAGAACTGTGACCAGCAGGTTGAGAGAGGTGATTCTCCCCCTCTACTTGGCTCTTGTGTACCCCACCTGGAGTACTGCATCCAGCTCTAAAGTCCTCAGCACAGGAAAGGCATGGACCGATTAGAGTGAGTTTGGAGGAGGGCTGCAAAGATGGTCAGAGGTCTGGAGCACTCCCCATATGAAGACAGGTTGAGAGAATTGGGCTTGTTTAACCTAGAGCAGTCTCCAGGGACAGCCTTCCAGTACTTAAGAGGGAAAGATGGGAAGTCACTTTTTATCAGGGAGTGTAGAGATAGGACGAGGAGCAATGGTTTTAAGCTGACAGAGGGTAGATTTAGATTAGATATTATGAAGAAATATTTTACTGTGAGCGTGGTGGGGAACTGGAATGGGTTGCCCAGAGAACTTGTGGATGCCCCATCCCTGGAGGTGTTCAAGGCCAATTTTGATGGGGCTTTGAGTGTTCTGATCTAGTGGAAGGTATCCCTGCCTGTGGCAGGGGTGTTGGAACTCAATGATCTTTAAGGTCCGTTCCAACCCAAACCGTTCTATGATTCTGTGATTACTATGTTACAAAAAGGAGTCCTTTTATAGAAATCATAGATCACAGTAAAGAATTTCTTCCCTATATCTTATCTAAGTCTACCCTATTTCAGTTTAAAATCTCCATTCAGTTCAAATGGCTATATGCATCTCCATCTCAATTGTATGTCTGCAGGTTTTCAAACTAGTGAAAAGACTACTGGACTTGGGGGTTGAGGGAGTAGGGGCAAGCCAGCCATTCTCCCTTCCTGCTGTTTCTTATTCAGTATGAAATTCATCTGCGGTTAGAGCAGCAATTCACAGTTCCGATTAATGTGCCACGTTGTTCCCATCTCCGTAGATCACCAGTACAAACTCCAAAGGTTTTGGGAAGGCCTGACAATAGTGAAGTGACCAAGACCAGGCAACACTTTCAATTCAACAAAATGAGGCAACTCAAATATATGCAGTTGAATTCTAGAGACAGTCTCCTGTCAGCACGAATACACATTCAAGTAAGAGAAAGAGGTCATTTAAATAAACACACATAATTACAAAGATCGTTATGCTCATTACAGCAAGAGAGGAGTTGTAGGAGATGTTTGCTGTGATATTTCAATATAATCAGAAATCCATTGGATTCAGCTTTTCCATTATCTTCTTTGATTATCACAGGATGATTCGGCTCAAAGTCTAGTATTAGATAATAATCCTTGATTTCTTAAAAAATAAAATTACTAGTCCTGTTGGAAGGAAATGTTAAGACTATGGATTGCTTTCCACTTACTTACTTCTGCTATTGGAATGAAACTCCACACTCCTGAGAATACAAAAGCCCCTGAAATGGCAGTCCATTTCTCTGAACATTTCTCCATTTTTCTATAAATGGCCCTAGGCAGATGACAAACTGACAGACTGTCACAGCGTCATGCCTGGGAAGGGAATGGTGTGGATGACTCAGTTGTTCGTTGGCTAGTTTTAGACTTTCAGAGAGAGAATGCACCAGTTTCTGAACTGCCTCTGCAACAGCTCTTATTCATCTATCCAACATTTCCTCTCCATTTCTTTCCGTGCTATATTGTAGCTCACTACCCAACCTTGATGACTCAGTAATGTCAGAGAACTATGGTTCAGAATCCTACTCTTCCACAGAAAACAAAAGACCAGCTTCAACTCATTTGCGAGATTAATAGCTCTGATGAAATTTCACACTACTGAAAGTCACCTAACCAGGTAAAATGTGCTATCATTAGGAAGAGAAGTTCCCACTTCAGATCCTTCAGAATCCTCCCAGGAATAGCAATAGCTTCTTTTCAAAAGCTTAAAGTGCATTCACATGACAACAAAATAAAACAAACAAACAAAAAAACCCACAAAAATAACCCCCTCAAACAAGCAAACCAAACCAAAACCAAACCAATCCTGCTAAGATAGCAATGTTGAAAATGCAGTTTATACAGACTGCCTGGCTTCAGAGGGCAAAATCTGTCAGGCCCTGAATGCCAGCTGAGTAGTTACAGTCCTTTTAATCATCACAGTGTCAGCAACTACCTTTGTTCTTGAGCTTAGTTACAGGGTTTTTTTTCAGTTCTGTACCAAATAATAAAACAGAACTCCAGTCAGTTCTCTTTGCTATGAGACCATTGGGATTTTGTGAAACTGGAGGGAGGAATTATACCATATGTAACAGTCCGGGAGAGGGCTTACTGATCACTTCTTTGTAAATTGATGAAATCCCATTGCTGTCTTCTTTTGCTCATTTCTGTAAGGTCTTACAAAGCATAACAAAACACCACAGGCCATAGCTCAACAAGCCCACCAGCTTGGTGAAACAGCAGGGACACTTAAATGTAGGAGGGAAAAGACTGCATTCGTATATCCTAGCATAAATGCCATGAACTGTTCATAAACAATTCACCAGCAGAGTTCTTCGAGGCTTCATGTGTGTAGCATGCTGGAGTGTGTATGAACAGTTAGAGAAGACAACAGTAGTGGCAAAATCGATCTGTGTTGTGGAGTAAAAAAAGATGCCTCTTAGACATCATAAACCTCCTCTTCCATGGCATGATTGACATCTCCACGAAGCTGGTGGAGGGTGTTGCACCTCAGGATCTCCCAGCCACGGTGAGAACTAGTCCTGGATGTGCTCTGTGACAATGACAGAGCAGACAGTTCCTTCTTGTACAGGATGTTTCTATTGATTTCCAGCTCTTCAAAACCTTTGTCATAGTTATCCCTATCCTGAGCCTTAAATGCTTCTGTGTACCGCATCATCTTGTGTTTGCTGGGATCAACCTTGTCTTCAACTCTGTAAGAGGATTCAGAAACATAAACTGAATGAAGTAGAAACGTGACAGTTTATCAACAAAACCTATCAGCCACAAGAAGCAAACCCATCCCAAAAATATGGCTACTGACCCAGACATTCCAGAAAATCTACACAGAAACAGAAAACTGATTATAGACATTTAGTAGACAGAGACAGACAGACAAGCACAGGAGTGAAACTTTGTGATACTCATTGTAAGAAGTCTGAAAGAAAAATTCAGACCTTATAACCCATGCAATTTCGGGGGTCTGTCTCTTGTGACTATCAGATAAGAAAACATCAGCTGATTTCACAAGTAATTGCACAGCAGAGCTTTCTGAGGGAAATAAGTGCTTGTCTATCAACCACAGACAGAAAACAGATTAGAGTCTGTGCTCTGGAAGGAAAGGACTCCAAACAGTCCTCCCTAGACAACTGGAAGGGCTCTTTATTAGCATCCATACATTGGATTCTTCTTCTGGGATCCTTACATACATGCACCAGAAGAGAACTCACCTGAGATACCATCGGTCCCCTAGCCCATACTCCTGCCCACAGATTCCAGAGCGAGGCCAGAGACACCGTGGCAGTTTCCGCTCCAGCATGACAGTAGTAGCCACAACNAAAAAAAAAAAAAGAAAGAACTGGGATGAATTAGATAAAAGCAGACTCTCTTTCAAAATTATAAATTTCATGAGTACTGACCCATTATCATAAATCATTATAGCTCCATACATAACGAAGAAAAATCATAGAGACAATACTTCATTTATGATAGGGCAATTCACTATTTTAGTGCTAACTGTGACATATTTTGAGGAAACAATGGTGCTCTTAAAACACTGTTATGTTTTTTTTCCCTCTTATACCTGATGGCAACAAATAGGGTAATTAAATTGCAAGCTAGAGAAGAGAACAGTATTTATATCTGCCTTAACTACCATCAGAACTTACCAGTGTGGTCACAGAATCTAGGAAATGGATTTCCTGTTCAGCGGCTATATCTGACTGATCTGGTTGCATTTTTTTGCCTTTTGAGTAGGAGTCAGGCCAATTTCTGTCAATGGATCTAAAGATGACACTGACCTACTTATAATCATTACTTTGCATTCTATCTCCCCTCAGTCAATCCCTGTAATTATAATTTAACTCCTAGTTACACAGAAATGTGATTTGTAAAAAAAAAAGATGAAACTCTAATTCTGTTTAACAAATTATTCCATGTGTAAGGAATGAATAGGTAGGGAGACACAGAATGGGAAAGAAAGGCTGGATGGGCTTCTAGCTGCTATTAGAAATAAGGTAGGAATAACTGCATAGCAAAGATACACTGGAAAACAGTTTCACATGAAAACCAAGAACAGTAGTCTTGCACTTAGACACTTCAGACTCATAGAAAGAATGAAAGAAATTTGGTGGCTGATGTACAGCAGCTGTAAAACAGAAGTAAGAGGACATGGCTTGTTTTATTAGCCCCTGAGAAAAGTGAGGGGCAGAAAAAGGTTTTAAAGTACCTCTTTTAGAGGACGGATGGTAGAGTAAGTAATTGCACTGTCTCGCACATTTTCCTTGAACATTTTTCCCCTTCTTAATTCAAAGAAAAACCCCTGCCACCTAAATTAGATTACCTGGGCTCTCCAGAGCTCATCCCGCTCATGGGCCACTCTCCAATGGGTGTCACCCATCATGGCAATTAACAAGTTGAGCATAAGGAGGGTGGCAATGATGGCAAAGGCAAAGTATACCACGCTGTACATAAAGGGAAGGTCCACATCATAGTTTGCAGGGCCATCAATGATAGTGAGGAACAGCTCAAAGGTGGTGAACAAGGACATAGGATAGTTGTAGAACTGCCCAAGTTTTTCAGGGTTCTCTGTCTGGAAGATGATGTAAAAAGCTAGAGGAGAGCAATGGAGAAAAAAGAGAGACAGTTTAACAATGGAAATCACATTCCAAGAGCAACAACAGGGTACTGTAAGAGATGCTGACAACACAAAGTGGACTGGGAAAGAGCTGCATATGTTTCTATGCTAGTGCAGTACTCAGCATAGCAAAGATAAATCTCTGAGTAGAGTCACTCTTCTCCATTATAAAATGACTCAGAATTACTGTGATTATTTTTTTATTCTCAAAATAGTGATCTTTTTTTCTTCAAGGATATAATAAAGCTATGTGTGTTAATCTCACTTGCTGAAGACAAATATCATGAATACAGTATGTTTTTAAACCTTGTCCCAGATATATGTGGAATTATCTGGATTGTCTTAATTTCTCTTACCCTGGAAAGAGCAAGAACTGCAAATCAAACTCGTTAAAACAGAAATCAGTGCTGGGAAAGTGACCATGCTCTAAGAAATAGAAGTGCCACCTTTGCGGGCTAACTCAAAGGGCAACCCTAGAATTAATCAAAACCCATACACTTAGTTCGTACTAAAGAAGTTAGCAGGGGTAACATAATGCTGTTTTCTTTTTGTAGACTCACCTGATGCAAAGCCTAGTATCACCACAGCCATGAGCCAGCAAAAGCGCATGAGATCTCCAAATATCATCTGCAGAGCAAAGACAGAGCCACCATAAGGCCCAACTGTCCCACCAAGCTACACTGCAACCTTATGTAAGCCATTTTACAGATTCTAAGATCATGAGTAGACTAAAGGAATCTTCTGCACTAAAGAGATAATGTGAAAGTCTCAAACCCTCTGTGCAGACAAGAACTTGTCCATTTGCTGTTAATGCTAGTCCTGAGGGGAAAAAAGTATTCATTCAGTTCTCTCTGTCTGCCAAGAGGTGTCAGTATGTGTGTAACAAGCCAGTATTTGTTTGTGTCTTATACCTTCTGGATCATGATGGTAAAGGGTCCGAGCATCTGGAAACCTCGTGCGAAGTACATGACATTGCACCATCCTAACACCAGGGCAAAGGACATGGGTACCACCTCACCAGTTGTGCTGGTAAGACGCATCACCATGGTTACTAGAATCATGCAAGCATATGTGATCCTGCAAAAGAATAAGAGAAAGTGAAAAAAGTTCAGTAAAGGAATCTTACCCTCCTTTTTCTTTTCTTTTCAAAAATTCCAAGACAGGTCTGTATAACCTCATATAGCCACCGGCCCCATAGGTAGAGACCTCTCAGCACTATCAACTCTACCTGTCCACTTGCCTGGCTTCCTACACACCAGCTGAGCCAGTAAGAGAAGGAAATCAAGAGCAGGAATACTCTAGAAGAATGGAGAAAGTGACTCATCTGACAAAAGACAGCAGTGGGGAAAATGAGAAACAATATATTTATTAGACTTAAAAACGGGTGTACTTACACAATTACGTGGAAAGGCCCTCCTAGGATAGTTTGTCCAAAGTATTTTGCTGCTCCAACTCTGAGAATATCTGGGATCTAAGAGAGAAATCCTATTGACTTTAGGACTTAGATGGATTCCATTATGCTATTAAATGCTATGGTAACGGCAAATAATCACAGGCTGGGTGGAGAATGGATAGAGAGCAGCTCTGAGGAAAAGGACTTGGGGGTATTGGTGAATGAGAAGCTCAACATGAGCCGGCACTGTGCGCTTGCAGCCCAGAAAGCCAACCGTGTCCTGGGCTGCATCAAGAGAAGCATTAGCAGCAGGTCAAGGGAGGTGATTCTCCCCCCCTACTCTGCTCTCATGAGACCACACCTGGAGTACTGTGTTCAGATGTGNTTTTCACTGTGAGGGTGGTGAGACACTGGAACAGGTTGCCCAGAGAAGCTGTGGGTGCCCCATCCCTGGAGGTGTTCAAGGCCAGGCTGGATGAGGCTTTGAGCAACCTGGTCTAGTGGAGGGTGTCCCTGCCCATGGCAGGGGGGTTGGAACTTGATGATCTTTAAGGTCCTTTCCAACCCAAACCATTCTATGATTCTATGACATTGGGGACAGCTGCATTTGCTTTGCTTGTTGGTTCACAGTTTGATTTCTATATTACTTTAAATCTGAATGAGTGAGTCAGGTGGACCCCTCTTGGGATGTGACAGAGACTGCTGGTATATCTAAGAACACTTGGGAAGATTGAGAGACTTTGGTATGTATCAGAGAGATGTTACAGCACTGAGCTGTGAGCCAGAGGTTTGTATAGATTACTGAGAAGAGACCAAACAGCTGAGCCTCAGAAGTGAAGACAATAAAAGACCTTCTTGGGGAATCAAATGAGTTTGTTATAGTTTAGACTCACTGTATTAGGAAAAAGGACCTGTCCTTCTGGAACATATATAGGTAGATAGAAAGCTGTTTACAAGCCCTGTTTTACTTCAGTTCACTCTGGCATTGTCATCTGAGTTTTCTCATATAAAAGTTTCAGTCTTCTATTTCATATTATAATAAAATCTAGTGGGGGATGTGTTTATTTTAATTTAAAGAATTTTTGTGGTTTTTTTGGAGAGTTCATGGTAAGAACACCTAAACATGTCCAGCTCAGAAATCTGGTTGAGTAAGGCTCCTGTTACAGGTCCATACAGTCACTGATCTCAGATTAAGTATGAACTTTTCTGTGTAACACACAGAAATCACTGCAGCAAGCCCTGCTAAACACATATGTATTTAGAAGTGTTGGGTGAAGAATCCTTAAGAATCTCATGGAACAGCTGGAATTCATCTGGACCCACAGATGTTGTGAATGGGAACCAGGGCATTACTTGCAGATAGTGTTTGATAGCATGGCCAGTCCTTCTAACTGCTTCTTTCACACCTGGAGTCTTACTAGTATGTTGTCACAGTTTCTGTTTCATCCAATAGATAATTTTGACAGTGTCTGTTGTCACAGGCATTTATCAAAGCACTTAGACTAACCCTACCAAGTTCGGAGCACAAACTCATGTTTATCTATGTTGTGGTTTTGTGTGGTGGGTTTGTCTGGTAGCAGGGAGGGGCCACAGTAATGGCTCCTGTAATTACTCCAGGTACCAGTATAAGCTGGGTACTGAGCTGTTGGAGAGTAGTGTAGGGGAGAGGGACCTGGGGGTCCTGGTGGACAACAGGATGACCATGAGCCAGCACTGTGCCCTCGTGGCCAAGAAGGCCAATGGCACCCTGGGGTGTATCAGAAGGGGGATGGTCAGTAGGTCAAGAGAGGTTCTCCTCCCCCTCTACTCTGCCCTNGGGTGACAGAGCACTGGAACAGGCTGCCCAGAGAGGTGGTGGAGTCTCCTTCTCTGGAGACATTCAAAGCCCGCCTGGATGCATTCCTGTGTGATCTGATCTAGGTGTTCCTGCTCCGGCAGGGGGATTGGACTAGATGATCTTTTGAGGTCCCTTCCAATCCCTAACATTCTGTGATTCTGTGATTCTGTGAAGTAGCTGCTAAAGGTTTCCCTGGACTCCAGCTCTGCTGGTAGAAAGGGAGGGGCTGCAGTGGCATCCTCTGTAAGTAACTGCTGTGGGTTCACCCCCACCCCTGGCTCCAAGGTTTCAGTAGCTGGGGGCAGTGGGAGAAGGAGTACCACCGATCTAGCCCCTGTAAGAAACTGCTGGAAGTTTCCCCAGCCTCAGGCTGGACCCACCCCAGGCCAGGGCTGAGCCAATCAGCATCTCTGTGAATAACATATTTAAGAGGGGGCACAGGAGATGGGCGTTGGCGTGGCCCTGGGCAGGACCTGGCCTGGGTGGCCCAGCTAGGCCATCCAGCCTCCTGCCTGGCTTCTTCAAACTGACCTGCCATAGCCCAAGCCTCCGCCATGGCTCCCCTGAAAGTCCATCTTCTCTGGAGCCAATGAAAGACCTGCGGCGGAGAGGAAAGCAGGATTTTGAGAAAGATGGCTACGCAGACACTTTGGTCGGTGAAGGGACATCAAGAGGAAGGAGGGATCCTGGAATTTCCCCTGCAGCATGGTGGAAATTCATGGTGATGCATGGTTTGTCCCTTGGTGCAGCCCATGAGAAGATGCAGCCGTGGAGGACCCCATGTTGGATTTTTCTTTTGGAGAAACCCATGCTGGAGCCAAGCACTCGTTGGAGGACTGTGGTCCTGTGTGGAAAGGACTCACACTGGAGCAGTTTGAGAAGGACTCTCCCATAAGGAGGGACCCCACGCTGGAGCCAGGAAAGACTGTGAGGAGCCCTCCCCTGAGGAGGAAGGAGGGGGGACTGACTGCACCCCCCATTTCCTGCCCCCTGCGCTGATGGGGCGGGGAGCAGGTACAAAACAAAGCCCTTGAGTTTTGGGAAGGAGGGAGGTGTGGGGGAGAAGTGCCTTTTTAAGATGTAGTTTCTCTCAGTATCTTGCTTCTTGTTGTAAATAGTTAATAAATTCAAATTTTTTTTTCTTCCCAAGTCATGTCGGTTTCTTGCCCGCGACCCTAAGTGCTGAGTGAAACCCTCCCTGTCCCTGCCTCAGCCCACCAGGTGTTTAACAAAGGACTGTCCCTGTGGTCTTTCTAAACCACGACAATCTAATAAATAAAATCTGTCTTGATTAAACTTAAGACTATATAGCTCACTGTTGCTCTTACCTCAAGGATCAAAATTACTACAGCTCCAATGACTGTGATCAGCTCCCCCACCAGCCTCAGCTCATCCTCATATGTCATATATGATTCCTGAAAAAAAAAGAAAGAAAAGGAGTGAAAGGAAGTAAAAATTAATTTTTAAAGGGATAGAAAGGAAATTAAAAAGAGTATGGGGAAAAAGAAGGCCCACTGTTAGTGTAATAAACATGAATAGGCCTGGCGAGGCCACAGGATCCAGCCCAGTCCAAGCAACAGAAAACAGAGCATACCCAGTGTTCCTCACTGGCAAAGATCAGCTGTCAGGAAGAGAGAAGAAGGATAGGTGCAACAGATGGCAGTCGGGAAAGACTTGGACTTTCCAGTTAAGCAGGCTAGATTAAAATTGCCCAGTGCTGCCTATAGGGCCCTGACTCCTATAGACACAGTACCTGCAGCATTTTCTGGACATAGATTGTATTGTCTCTGTTGTTTGTTTTGTTGCCTGTTCGGGGTTTCAGTGGTCGGTAGACGCAGCACATGGTGAAGCAGACCATGTAGAGTACATAGAACAAAGCCAGGAAACAGAAATAGGGACGACCATACATATTCCACTTCAGGCTCACCAACTCCTTCACAGGTGTTAGGTCCAAGATCTGGCGTGCCTGAGAAAGATAGAAAAAAGGAATTAATTTCCGTAGGACTTTAGTTTATAAGCATCATTCACACTGTTTCCTGGGAGAATGTAAACTCTCACTTACTCTATTCAGCACTAGAAAGCTGAATTTATTTTGCAAAAGTGAAATGTTCAAGTGTATTTGGATTTCCTCAGTTTGCCAGTAAAGAGCTTTGAAAAAAAGGTAAAAAATACATCCTGCAGAGAACAGCTTTTGAGTATCAGTGGGAAGTGCAAGAGAAGTACGTTAGATACTGGAATAAGTTTGTTGTCTGTGGAGGCCTGGACACATATAAACACTTCAGACAGACTTATGATTCAGGCCCATGGATGCAAATACATGAGGATGTGTTACAGAAAATAAGAGGTATTACAATTAAATTGTTATTATTATTATATTAAGATAATAATATATATATTAGGAGTGGACTAACTTTACAGTATCAGAAAATTTATAAATCCTGTGAAATCTAAGGATGCAAATACATACAAAACTACTTCAATTCATTAATTTTCTTTTGCTGTACCTGGAATAAATTTTGAAGAGTATTATATGTTAAGCAAGAGAGTACAGTGCACTTTACAGACAGATATTCTCCTGTATGCAAAATGTACATCATTATTAGAACATGGAATTGAAAATAAAATAATTCTTGTGAAATTCACTTAGACTGTGTTATCCAAACTGGAGTTCTGCTTTTACACATGTAAATTAACATTGATTTTACAGGAATTTCTATCAACTTCAACTGCATTTGTGGAAACTTTTAATCTCTTAGGAAACATATTAAAAGGTCCTTTAGATCGTTAGCTCTCTTTGAAAAACTGACACTGACATTACCTTCATTTAGGAGACAACTGAAAAGACTCTGGAAAAATTTCCAAAGTTCCTTTATTTCTGTCTAGATGCAGTCTGTCAATGGACTCTATTTTCAAAAGTTTTCACCATTCAGCTATTGTGATAAAAACTGCAGTATACCCACAGTGAGATATACTGTGAAAAAAAAAAAAAAACAAACAACAAATCAACAGTTTTTTTCAGCTTATTTCCTTTAGATTATTTATATTATATTCAAAGTTTGTGAACTTTTAGAATCGCAGTGGTGCCGCTCAAATGTATGCAGAAGGTCACATACATTTCCAGGAACAAACAGAAGCTTCAGTGAGCATCTTGCACGATACGAAACACAGTACCACTGCATAAGCTGGGGTTGTGTTTCTGTCAAAGATCTGCATATATCCATGCATACTGTGTAGATGAGGAATTCTATACAAAAATAAAGCTTCATCAAAAAAAGGTGAGACTACAGTTTGAGAAGTGACAAAGAGGCTCTATTAAGAGTGGCAGAGTTATGAGCACTGGAGGGAAGAATCCTCTCCTATTACAATTCCATTTCAAAAACTAACAGGAAGAATCCAGAAATTTTCTCAAGTTCCCCCCTAGATGATCTGGTTGATTTGCACACATGCATATAAAGGATGAAGAAAATAGAGTGAGATAATATGGGAAAAATATTCAACATATTTTCCTCTGTTGAACATTGCTAATCTATGCCTCTGAGTGAATCTATTGATTTGCTGCTGGGATAACAACTATAAAACTTGGAAAGATCCTTGTCACTCCACTGTTTTCCTAGGGCAAGATGAAACTGTGGCTACATGAACTGTCTGACAAATGTAATTATGTCTTCCTACAAACTTTGCTTCATCTATGTCCTTAGAGTTTCACTACTACAAGTAATGCCATCACATAACTTTAGGCACCTAAAGGAGGTATCTTTATTAGTGATGTAGTTATCCTAAGGTTTCTCTCCTTGTAGGCAGTAGTGTCCTACTGACTGCCATTCAGTTCACCTAAGATCTACACTGCTCTCTGGAGATAACTTAGCTCCTTGCATTTCTCTCTCAACCACATGTAAAACTGTATTCCCTAATTAAATACCTCAACTGGTGACAAAAATTAGAGGGGATGAATCTAGGCCAAATGCACTTCTTTAGCTTAATTTGACCAATATGAACACACAATATTGTGTGCAAAAAAGCTCACCCAAAACCAGACAGTCTGCTTAGTAAACTAGTCTGTGAAGAAGGAATGAACCACATGGGAAAGATGCTAATTTTAGGATGTAATGCACTATTGCACTATTGGGATGTATTCAACATCGTAGTGACAAGAACACTACGTCGGTATGAATAAAACAGAAGAGAGAATATTAGGGTCTTGTCATACTGAGTTATTTTGAAAAATTTGGCCCGTGATTCCCTAGTGGTCATAAACCACATAGAGTCCCGCTGTGAGGAAGCATGTTCCACAGAAGTGACAAATGTTATTTTCAAAGTAGATGGATGATAATGACTCAGGTTATCATGGCCACCAAGATCTGCAGTAGTTGAAGAGCTAGATCTCTGCTTTGGAGTCAAACAGATCACCTTGAAGTATGCTCAAAACAATTTGTCTTTTTCATTCAGTTATAAGCCATATTCTGTTAAAGTAAAGCAAAGATTTTTTTTTTGTTGGTGCCTTCAAGCCAAGAAAATCAGCGTAGAGTCTTTCTGTGGTTTTTTGTCATCTCATTATAACTGTTTAGGGTCCATTCCCAATCTGAAAAAAATCAGTAAAGCTGAAGTGAAGCTATAATTGTAATGGCTTTCTACAGTTGAAGAGCAAGCCTGTAGTTCTTTGTCTGTCTTCCCTATGTGGAAGCGTAATTTCTATTGATGTAAGTAGAATATGTAAATACTCAAAGCCTAGAAACAGGACTATTTATGAAGGATCAAAGTTTGCTTTGTAGGTCAAGGGGCTTGGTCTGTTCCAGAGAGAGTCAAAACCAGTTAGATTCAGCTGCTTTAAGACAGTCAGTGTTACTTAATTTGCAGTTTCTCTACCTATAAAAAAGACAAGCATTTATTTGGCCATTCTCACAAAACATATGCAGGTTTCACATAAACAATAAGCTACTTTTCCAAGAATCATTTCTGAGGTTGCCAGCTGAGTGCCAAAATGTCAACAAGGCTTTTCTGTAAAAGGGAAAAAAGGCATATATATAACTGGTTGGAAATTACCCTCAGTTCTGATAGAATCTTGAGGATAAAACTAAAGACTAACAACTAAAATTTATCTGATAAACTTTTGAAATGTTTTTATTGTGTGTGGGAAAATAGAACTGAGGATGACAGAAGATTCCTGTTACTGCAGTAATGCACATCTTTTGTCTCACATGATTTAGGCTGAGAAAATTGGAATATTTTTCCAAATCAGATTAGTGCTTGTCTAAAGCTCCATGGCTTATGTAAAAATATTATATTTTAAGTTTCCACATTATTATCTGGGTGATACTTAATTGAATAATCTATCAAGCCTTCAGTTTCTGCTAGAAGACTGGTGCTTAGAGCATAAGTAGGACAAACAGGGTATACTTTACACCTTTCTCATTAATTTGACCCACACACTTTATTAAATGCTTCTAGACCTACTTCCTAGTGTAATTTTTAGGGAACCACTGCAGTAAGCAAGAAGGACACATAAGTCAAAGTGACATGAGTGGGTTACTTTAAAGGAAAATTTCTTATTACACTCTGGATGTTCTCCTTTTGGAACACTGCTCTGTTTCCTCTAAGTCAGCCAAAGACAGATTGGACAAAGTGCAAGAAATATATATGTTTCAGCAAAGGGACATGACTCTCAAATGGCCTAAGAAATATCCTAAAGGATCAAAAGCAAGTGAGAGATAATGAATCTAGCTAGATAGCCTTAGGTGTTCTGTCTTGTGTAGAAGTCAGTATTCTAGAATTCTTGGCGTAAGTGAATAAATTTCATTTTCAAAAGGATGATATAAGTTTAGAAGCTTAGTATATTCTTTCTGTAGCTTAGTTCTGTTCTATTTTTTGCTGCTTTTCATCCACTTAAGGGTCAGAAAATATATCTTAGTACCTATTTGAGTATGATCCCCCTTAATACAAGAGGAACCTGCTTCTGACTGAGGCCTAAAGATGCTTCTCTAGTCCAATACTGGAATGGGCAGGTACAATAGGATGTAAAAAATTGCAATTACTTATATGTAAGAGCATTCTGGAAAATAAAGAAATCATAAATATCTCACAGTATTTGGGGACATATCCTCTGAAATTAGAAGTCTTGTATCTACATGCACTATATGTTTTGGGAGAAGACAAAGGCACAATATTCTTTCTGTTAGGATTATGGTTTAGTCTTTTAGACAATTTTTAAGATTGGGTTTTTTTGGGGTATTTTTGACATACTTCTTTCTCCTGAATTTCCATATGTATCTCCACATACAGAAAGTTAGAGGATTTTAGATGAAAGCAAATGAGAGTTTCATTGACTTCCTTCACATTGTGCAAAGCTCTCCACTACCTGAAGCTTTTGTTAGAGCAGTTTGACTAAAATATTGATAGATGGAAATAATACAGAATGGATAGAATTGTGCTAATTGAAGTGTCTTCTGATTCATTTCCTTGTTCTATTAGGATTATTTAAGGTGTTTACAACTGGTAGGACAGTGTACCTTGAAAGCCTTAAGCAGATCTATCTAAGCTTGCCATTACACTCTGCTGTTTTTATCTTAGTGATCCCTTTACGAGTTTTTGAGGCTACAGCAGAGATAATTTGCCTACTTTGTTTTGAGTCATAACCTGGACAAGTAATGTAATTAAATGAAGGAAAGAATAACAATGAGTGGTTTTAGAATGCATTCCAGTTTAGGATTTCTGAACATAGTCATAATTCACAGGGACATTGTAATCAGTAATCAGTATCAGAGTTATAAAATGCTACTATAGCTAGAGCTACTCTAGAGCTACTTGTTACTGATCTCTTTGAGCTTGGTGAAAGAGAGAGAACCCTTTACTGAATCACACACTGTCATTTCCTGTAGCTTGCTCATACTGAATTATTTCAATCATGTACACGTTTTACACCTCAGAACTGTGTGTAAAGCATCAGGTGTATCCAGATCATTAATGAGCTGCTACATTTCATGTATTCCCTGCAGCACATGGTATAAAGTCCTTGCTTTACACATAACATAAAAGAACTTGAACCTTCAAACTCATAATTCTTCTCCTTTTATAATCACCATGATCTGCACATAGAAAGCATGTAGTGCCCACAGTACCTCTCTCTTCTTGGTTGAGACAATGAGCTCAAGGAAGGACTGATCTTCAGCCCAGGAGTCAATCTCTGTGAGATCATAGAGCACAGTGGTTAAGGGACCAAAGGACCAGAGATTGTGCTTCCGTTTCTGCATAAGGTATTNTCAGAACCATTCTTTAAGAAGCTGGCTCAGAGTCTAGACTCAAAAATCAGTGGCCACATTTGCTTTCAATCCCTTTTCTTTGTCAGCCAAAGAACGATATTTTTCTCCTTTCAGAGGAGATCAGGTAGTTGCCTTTGTTACACATGATTATGGCAGAAAACAAACTGCACATACCTTTGCAATCCCACTATAGCCAGTAGGCCCACCTTTGGTTAAGGGTTTGTCAGCTACACATTTGCACATGTATGTACTTGGGTTTTGTATAATTCCACCTTCCACAAATGGTCAGGAGCCATTTGTATGTCAGTTTTGCTATGCAACTGTTTAGCAATATGTTGAACCAGGAACTGTATAAGCCACTTTTCTAAAGGTACAGGTAGTACTTCCTCCATTCCCCTGCAGAGAATCCAGCCCATCCTCATTCCCTGAGATGTTACCCTCATAGAGCTCCGATGTCATGCCCTCATTGACAAGCTCAGGAATTGCTTCCATCAGAGTAACTGCAGCCTCCACATTGTCATACAAGGCAGCTACATGAAGGGNGGATTTGTTATTTATCTTCTATCTGCTAAGAACATGAACAAACTCGCTTGGTCTGGATGGTGTTGTTTTAAGTTCTGTTTCTGAATAACCTTTTTTATATGGAGCTAACTGTGTCACTTAAACTCACCACAGTGTTGCCCTCAACTCCAGCCAGTTTGAATGGAGTAAGGCCCTCGTTATTAGCAATCAATTCAAGTGATCCAGGTCCCTCTTTGTTCCTGTCGTAGGAAAGTATCAGGCTGTACATGTGGCAGGCAAATGTCTTATTAGGCTGGAGAACCAGGATATGAAGAACAGTGTTACCTATGAAGGAAGCAAACATGATAAAGTATATGGAACAGTCCAGCTCTGTGCAAAGACTGGCAATTGACTGATGCTACTAAGAGTGGCTTTCATTTTCCTCACATCCCTCATCCCACAGCTGTTTATAATGAGAGAAAATCTGCATGTGCAGATGTCAGAGTCTGATTTAAAGTAACCAGATACACTGAATGCAATTCTCTAGGCACCACAGCACATACCCAGATAATCTTGAGCTCTAATGTCAGCTCCATTTTCAATGAGCAACTGTACAATTTCCTCATTTCCCACACAGGCAGCAAATGATAAAACATGCTCTCCTGCAAAGAAAGGAAAGGTGAGAAACAACATTAAGGCCCCAGGAGGCAGAAGAGGTTGAAGCATGCTGAAGGAAATCTATCCATGCTATGAAGCCAGAAGTTATGAAAGGAAGATTTACTTCAAGTAACCTGTAAATTTCCTGTCCCACTCCTCATCCTACTCAGAAAAGAGAAGAAGACTTACCCCACACAATACTAAAAGGAAGAAGAATTATTTTCAGATTGTCTTCATAAGGAGGTTGACAAGTAAGTTGCAGTGTATGTTGCTAGCAAGAAATCAAATTATTGCTCTTATGCTATATATATTTTTGTATATATGCAAACATATAAAATGTGTATGATTTTTATATTTATATTTATGTAGCATTTATATACTCAGATGGATTCTTACTGTCTGCTAAAAGGTGTGTGGTTGGTTACACCCGGAGACAGGAGCCTCTGCTTATCCAGTTTAGATGGGGACTAAAGCAAGACTCCCTTATATTCCCTCATCAGCCTGCTGGTTCCCTCCCACAGCAGCAAGGGGAGAAGAAAAGGCTGTACCAAAATAGAGAAGATTCTGGGAGCTGTGCCTGAAGAAGTGTCCAGTGGCCTGTGCTGTGCAGGCATTGGCCCCTCTCTTGAGTAAAGCCTTCACCAAAGTGATGTTCTGGTTCACTGCTGCAATGTGGAGAGCTGTCTGCCCTATAAGACATAGAAATAAAACCTTGCCTTGAAGGAAGCAACTTCAGGCTGATCAGCAGCCTACAGTTCACTTCATGTCTCTCAGAAAGGACTATGCTTTCCTTCATGGGACATCAAGGCCAGTGCAAGACAAAGCTCCAAAATAACGCTTGCTCTAATCCATTCGAATTTCTAAACCCCCATCTTTATTATTTTAGTGGTTTCAGGATTCTGTCTGGCATTTCTGTGTAGTCAATCAGAACCATTCTTTAAGAAGCTGGCTCAGAGTCTAGACTCAAAAATCAGTGGCCACATTTGCTTTCAATCCCTTTTCTTTGTCAGCCAAAGAACGATATTTTTCTCCTTTCAGAGGAGATCAGGTAGTTGCCTTTGTTACACATGATTATGGCAGAAAACAAACTGCACATACCTTTGCAATCCCACTATAGCCAGTAGGCCCACCTTTGGTTAAGGGTTTGTCAGCTACACATTTGCACATGTATGTACTTGGGTTTTGTATAATTCCACCTTCCACAAATGGTCAGGAGCCATTTGTATGTCAGTTTTGCTATGCAACTGTTTAGCAATATGTTGAACCAGGAACTGTATAAGCCACTTTTCTAAAGGTACAGGTAGTACTTCCTCCATTCCCCTGCAGAGAATCCAGCCCATCCTCATTCCCTGAGATGTTACCCTCATAGAGCTCCGATGTCATGCCCTCATTGACAAGCTCAGGAATTGCTTCCATCAGAGTAACTGCAGCCTCCACATTGTCATACAAGGCAGCTACATGAAGGGCGGTCTCCCCCACTGCACCTAAAAGCAGTAGGAGAAGAATATGAGTCATCTAGACATTCAACTACATGGGACAAAAGCAGAAATGGATTTATTGGGGTGGAGAATCATGGGAGTTCTTGGTCTTCCTTGGGTCCTGCCAGGTGCCACCTCATCATATGACACTGTAGCAACCACATAACTGTCCTTCACCCCATCAAAACTTTGAAAGCTGAATAGTGACAGCAGACTTAGCTATGAAGTGAATGAGCACACAGCCCCTGGCTACCTTCCACAGTAAGCCAGCTCCTTCAGCTACACTAGAATAAAAAGACCTATTCAAGCTGTAAATCTCTGATCCTCACTATTCCTTTAGGGTTTGATGACCTCTCCAAGTTAGAAAACTCACTTTGTTGCAAAGCTGCTGACATATGGTTAAGTAGCTTGAATCTGCTAATGCAAATGCTTTAGCAAGCTAACAAATACACTACTTTTTGTAGCAGGTTCTTGCCTTCCACAGAAAGCCTTTTGTCACAAATAATCGAGTTACCTCTCTGATAGATATCACATGTTCTGTCAGTGAGAAGCTTCCTAATGGCTGGGAGGTTGTTCTCTTTGGCAGCCTGGAGGAGTGGGGATTCCCAGATCCTGTAGTCAGGAAAAAGTTATTGGTAAGAAATAAAGTCAAATACATGGTGCCTCTCTCCAGAGCAAGCATGGCCTTTACTTGAGACAGTATGTATCTTCAACATTTTCACTGAAAGATCAGTAATGCACACCTACCGTATGAAGTATTTCTTGAATGCGAAAAAAAAAGGGCTGGCAAAAGCAGACAAATGCACAGCTGAAAACCCAGGGAGTTCATAATCTCTTGACTTACTGATGTTTAACCATAAGGTGGCAGCAGAGGGAAAGAAAGGAGAAACGAATAACCAAAATCTTTCTTGCTTATACAGCCCACATTTCGAGGCACAGAAGATAGGGAATGATGGGTGATTTGATACCCTTCCTGATAGTAGACTAGTTGTCTCAGAAGCCAGAAAAAGATAGTAGTTTTTCACACAGCACAATAAATTAAAAAAGGGTCAGCATCTGAATTATTCCAATAGTGAATGGAAAAGAAAAAGTACAAACAGGAATTCCCCCTGTGTCCCAGCAATGCTTCATATGGTATAATTAAAAGAATGAGATCTGAAATGTAGATCCTCATCACACAAAGTTATAAGGAAAAATCTGAAAGCTTAGCTATACTATTTTTTTTTCTCTGATGCTGAGAAAGTTGAAATCATTGACAACTGAAATGTATGTGTGTCCTAAGAAAGTATGCCATTGAACAAGTTCCGGACTGAATGGTTCACTTATAGGTGAAGAATGCCCTTGGGTCTTCCATAAGGCTCTGGGTTATTTCAATAGATCCTGTGGGGCTGATGAAGAATTTACAAGTACAGTCACTAAACTTCACTACAGCAAGGTCCTTAACAGCAGGTTAAGGTAGGTGATTCTCCCCCTCCACTCAGCTCCACACAGCTCCACTAGGCCGTACCTAGAGTCCTGTATCCAGTTCTAGGCTCCTCAGTACCAAAGTCATGTGGACATACTGGAGAGAGTTCAGCAAAGGGCTACAAAGATGATTATGGGATTGGAGCATCTTTCATATGAGGAAAGGATGAGAAAGCTGGGAAAGGAGAAGGCTCAGGCAGGATTCTTATCAATATGCGTAAGTACCTGAAGAAAGGGTGCAAAGAGTTACCTGTAATGCCTGCTTGCTCAGCATCCAAATAAGCTTTGCCAACATTCACAATAATGAGCTGGCCACCCAAAAATCACAAAAAAAAAAAAAAAAAAAAAAAAAAATCTACTAATTTGGGGTAATTTTTTTGTTATCATCAAATATTTTCAGATTTATCTTTAAATTCATAAAAAGTGTTTTGGGTGGAGTTTTTTATTTTTGTTTTTACACAAATAAAGAAATCTAAGTAGCCCAAGTTCAGGAGCTAAATATTTAAGGGGAAGAAAGATCCTCAAACCCAAAGAAACAGACTATGTCTCGTGAGTTTTCAGTATGGAATAGAAAGAGATTATTTTCTCCACATAGGGTAAATTCAGTTTTAGATCTCTGTTCAGATGATATGTGAGCCAGCACAGGCAGGACACAAGAACAACCACAAAACCACTGATGAAACGCAAAGAGTAAATTTATCCTTGTTACCTTGCCAGCTGTGGGATTCCTGAAGCAACACCCAGGCAGAGGCACACAAGCAGGGACAGAGGCACCACAGAGCTTGGTCCATGTTAAAGGACCACTGAACCTGCTGCTCTCACCTGTATATCAGGGATTCACGCAGGTGTCGTTTACCACTTCGCTTTGACCTTTCCCAAAGCAGGGCAGGAATCTCAAGCATGTTTGAAGGGGTCCCTCTAAGTCTGCCACGGGCCTATGTTATCTAAACAAAGATGTTCTACTTGTCAAACACACAAGACTAAACAATGGTTAGTATGATATATGTGTTTTTCCACACCTCAGCTGCAAGTCTCTTGAGTGCATTTACCATCCTTCTCATCATTTTTTTTAATTTTATTTCACCTCTGCTTTCTTGTAGTACAGATATTAATTTGTTCTTAATTACCTAGCATGGCTCAGGTCAAACTGTAAAGTGTGATGTGGAATAAGTCTAAGGAATACAGTAGAACAATGACAAATTCAAGCTGATATAAATAAGTAGAACATCAGCCCTCATTTTCCTACCAGCCCCAGTCTGTCTTTTACTGCAATCTAACAACCACCAATAGACTGTATGTTAGTCTCATACACACACAGAAAAAAAAAAGCATGTGGGACAAATACATTAGTCAGCCACATACCTGGAGATATATTCAATGCTTTCTTCTTGTGGTGTCCCAGATTTCTTCCTTGTATTCTGGTATTAGTTACAAGATTTTGGGTTTACAGTTTATAGGGCAAATACTATACAAAGCAATAGGTGTTTTGCATTAAGTCATAACACTGATGTTATATATGAATATAACAATGTCCTATTACGAACAACAGAATCTTGAAGAAACAAAAATATTTGATATGCCATTATCTCTGCATGTAATACACCTGAAACATATTCAGAAACTCAGAAGATAATTCAGCACTTTGGAGTTAAGCTCCTGTTCTAAATCATTCTCTTCATCAGCTATTGCACCGAGGGACACTGAGCTCCTGATTTAACCAGTTAAGTTAGGTCTGTAACAACTGATGTTGCCTTATAGGTTCAGTTCAGGATAAGCACAACTACATAGCTAACCAGTAGTTCTGCTAGGCAATGAAAACCACAATGGTATCCACCTGGAAGTGTTCCTGGGTTCCTTCTACTGAGCTAAGGAATGTAGCTGTGTTGAGGCACTTAGTAAACCTTGATCATGCATTACTATCAGTCAGTTTCAGTTTTCTTAACAGATGATTCAATTATATGCTCAGGAAGCTGTGAGCTGTTCTTCAATATAGGTGAGGACAAAATCAGGAACACCCAAAAATCCATTGTGAAACAAAGAGAAGATAGAATGTAGGTCNTAAAAAAGGGTCAGCATCTGAATTATTCCAATAGTGAATGGAAAAGAAAAAGTACAAACAGGAATTCCCCCTGTGTCCCAGCAATGCTTCATATGGTATAATTAAAAGAATGAGATCTGAAATGTAGATCCTCATCACACAAAGTTATAAGGAAAAATCTGAAAGCTTAGCTATACTATTTTTTTTTCTCTGATGCTGAGAAAGTTGAAATCATTGACAACTGAAATGTATGTGTGTCCTAAGAAAGTATGCCATTGAACAAGTTCCGGACTGAATGGTTCACTTATAGGTGAAGAATGCCCTTGGGTCTTCCATAAGGCTCTGGGTTATTTCAATAGATCCTGTGGGGCTGATGAAGAATTTACAAGTACAGTCACTAAACTTCACTACAGCAAGGTCCTTAACAGCAGGTTAAGGTAGGTGATTCTCCCCCTCCACTCAGCTCCACACAGCTCCACTAGGCCGTACCTAGAGTCCTGTATCCAGTTCTAGGCTCCTCAGTACCAAAGTCATGTGGACATACTGGAGAGAGTTCAGCAAAGGGCTACAAAGATGATTATGGGATTGGAGCATCTTTCATATGAGGAAAGGATGAGAAAGCTGGGAAAGGAGAAGGCTCAGGCAGGATTCTTATCAATATGCGTAAGTACCTGAAGAAAGGGTGCAAAGAGTTACCTGTAATGCCTGCTTGCTCAGCATCCAAATAAGCTTTGCCAACATTCACAATAATGAGCTGGCCACCCAAAAATCACAAAAAAAAAAAAAAAAAA
>VZTO01011489.1:3070-46677 GCA_013400615.1 Syrrhaptes paradoxus | reverse complement strand
CCCCCTCTTCTGATACACCCCAGGGTGCCATTGGCCTTCTTGGCCACAAGGACACAGTGCTGGCTCATGGTCATCCTGCTGTCCACCAGGACCCCCAGGTCCCTCTCCCCTACACTACTCTCCAACAGCTCAGTACCCAACTTATACTGGTACCTGGAGTTGTTCTTGCCCAGATGCAAGCCTCTACATTTGCTCTTGTTAAACTGCATGAAATTTTTCCCTGCCCAAATCTCCAGCCTGTCTAGAATCACAGTATGGTTTGGGTTGGAAGGAACCTTAAATATCATTTAGTTCCAAACCCCCTACTGTAGGCAGGGACATATTCCACTAGTTCAGTTTGCTCAAAGCCTCATCCAACCTGGCCTTGAACACCTCCAGGGATGGGGCATCCACAACTTCCCTGGGCAACCAGTTCCAGTGTCTCACCACCCTCAGAGTAAATAATTTCTTCCTTATATCTCATCTAAATCTACCCTCTCTCAGCCTAAAACCATTACCCCTTGTCCTGTCACTACACTCCCTGATAAAGTGTGCCTTCCCATCTTCCCTGTAGTATTTTAAGTACTGGAAGGCTGCTATAAGTTATCCTTGGGGACTTCTCTTCTCTAGGCTAAAAAACCCAAACTCTTTCAGCCTGTCTCATATGGGCAATGTTCCCATGAGTCCTCTGAACATCTTTGTAGCCCTCCTCTGGACTCACTCCAACAGGTCCATGTCTTTCCTGTGCTGAGGACTCCTAAGCTGTATGCAGTACTCCAGGTGAGGTCTCATGTATGCAGAGTAGAGGGACAGTATCATCTGCCTTGACCCACTGGTCATATTTCTTTTGATACAGTCCAGGATATGGTTGGCTTTATGGGCTCCAAGCACAGGCTGCCAAACCTATAGCCAACCCAAATTGTCTTTGTCAGAGATAAGTATTTCCCTAACTTGGACAAATTTCAGCACAAAGATTTGCCTGTTTTGCTGTCTTAGGGAGAGCATCAGAGCCACAGGCTGCCAGGCAATTTCAGAAGCTCTTCTTTTTCCACCGCATATTTCTCCCTGTCTTGTTCCATATAGTCTTTCTGAATCACATATATGCTTGAACCTTAAAAATAGAACGACATCTTCTATTTTTGCTCCAATTCAAAAAATAACTTTAACCTTACCTCATAAAAAAATTGCTCTTAAAAAAATTCCCACTTCAGAAATCACAAGAGAAATTCAGTCGTTTCAGCAATGAAAAATCCAGTGTGTGGATTCCACACACAAGTTTAGGCTCCTACATTAAGAGCAAGAGTGGAAGACTCAGACTTCCACTTCAACCAGACTTCAGTCTTTCAACATTGCCCTGTACATTTCTGGTTGTACTGCAGTTCTTTGTCTGAAATCGCAGCATCTAATAGAAGCTCTAAAGATGTGAGTTGTAAGAGAAAAGAATGAGAGAAGCAGAAGCACAAAAAAAAGCAATGAAAAGTAACATTTTCTGAGTATCTACAAAACAGAGAACAGAAAGAACTTGCTGAGTCAGCAGTAAGCAGTGATGTAGTTTCTCCCTGTGTATAATGGATAACCTTCCATTTGAGAAGGTTGTAATAATGATTAGCCAACAACTGCTTGATATATTACAGGTATGTTAGAGAATCCTGTTGGACTGTGATATTTCCAGTCATTCAAGTTATAATATCTGACTTGTGTAGCATAGGAAGACAGAGTTGTGGATTCTTTGCAAATGTACAGATTTATGTACAGTTTCATATCACACAACTGAGTGCTGATATATACCAAAAAACTACACTAAGTAACAGAGGAAAATAACTAGATATTCCAGAAGCAGCATGCTAGTAGTGTTATCTCCACCACTCTTGAGAAACTCTTATCTTCAAAAGTTCAAATCTACTGTGTAAATAGGAAATACTTCACCACTGGTAAATCATAGGTAACTCGGAAACAAACATAACTTAACAAGGTATTATAAACTCTATCAGGGCATACGTGTCCTTTAAAGATCTATTATATACTATGCAACTAATCCTGATGTATAATTATGTGAATCCATCTCCTGTTCTGAAGGAGTGCAAAAGACTGGAAGCAAGCTTGTTTTAAATAAAACATTACACCGAATTACCTTAATTAGTAGTGTGTGTTTGTTGTGTGTGAATGTGTGCAAGTAAGCCTGATTAAGAAAAGATTTAAAGTGGAGTGGGTCTCCACTTCTTGACTCGGAGTAAAAGAAGCAAGTCCAACTACTTGTGGTGGAGAATGGCAGCAGAGGCACAGACTCTTTTGAAAGAGGCATTCCCAAGGTCCTGGTGAGTTGAGTGAGGGATCAGAAATACTTCCATCAGCCATTACAGAAAATCCTGGTGCAGCAGCACAAAGATCACTAGAGTTCATAAAACTGATCCCACCAACATTGCAGAGACTTTGTAGTATTTCCAGGAAAAGCCAAAAGAGAAAATATGGAATGAGTGAACATGAAATAGATATTCTAGTCCTGCACATAGGGAATGGACCTCTGGTAGTGGGTCCTAACATAAAAATAGGTAAAGTAGAAAAAGTAGAAAAGGGCTTGGAACCTCATCTGGACTGTAGACTAACATAAAAATTGTGACAGTAGGATTTGAAGCTATAAGATATTGAAATCAAGCCATGAGAACCTTCTGATTTGAATTTCTTCGAAGGAGGTCTGGGATTTTAAGATAGCCCAAGAGTGTTACTAGAAATTTCAAAACCAGTGTAGAACACAGTGGGAGAAAGCATTGTCAAAAAAAGAACACCTCACTAATTGGTTTTACCTTGTGGTCAGGAGTGCCATGTGAATACTTAATTCTTCATTTCAGTAATTGTAAAGTTCTGTGTGTGAATCTTGAAATTAGTACACCTTGCTTTTTTAGTGGAAGTTCCCTTTGCATACAAGTGTGAAAGTATATATCTAGGATGCATCCATGGAAACGTTAAGCCCCAAATCTGGGGCCAGCAACATTTTTTTCAGTTTGGAAAAAAAGAGAAGAAGTTAGCGTGATGGCTGCTTGTTGTTCATGCCTTATAGCGTTGAATTAAGACTGAGTGTGAGTACGCTGACTCTGAATTTCATAGCTGGCATCAGGCTTTAAAGAATCTCAGAAAACTCTGAAAAATATTCCATCCTGATTTGACTTTGAGTTTTTTGAGTCTTAGCCTGTAGTAACTGTGATACTACGTCAGAATAGCAGACAGGAAATCAAACTTGGATTGTGACTGGTTTATTTGTGTGACAACAGGTGACACCACTTAGTACTTGGAACAGACCGCTCTGAGTTATGTTAGAACACACAGCTCTGAGTTATGCTATTGTCCAAAGCATCATTAGGGAGCTCCTGAATATATGTTTTGGTGGAAGAGGGAGAATTTTGAATGTAACTGCTGATGAAAAGGGTTCAGCTTTGTTCCTGGCTGTCGCGGTTTAGAAAGGCCACAGGGACAGTCCTTTGTTAAACACCTAGTGGGCTGAGGCAGGGACAGGGAGGGTTTCACTCAGCGCTTAGGGTCACGGGCAAGAAACCGACATGACTTGGGAAGAACAAAAAAAAATTTAAATTTATTAACTATTTACGACAAGAAGCAAGATACTGAGAGAGAGAAACTACATCTTAAAAAGGCACTCTCCCCCACCCCTCCCTCCTTCCCAAAACCCAAAGGCTTTGTTCTGCACCTTCTCTCTCCCGGCAGTGCAGGGGGGCAGGGAATGGGTGATGCAGTCAGTCCGCCACTCCTTCCTCCTCAGGGGAGGGCTCCTCACAGTCTTTCCCGGCTCCTGCGTGGGGTCCCTTCTCATGGGAGAGTCCTTCTCAAACTGCTCCGGCATGAGTCCATTCCACACGGGGCCACAGCCCCCCGATGACTGCTCGAGCCTGCTCTCCATCTGTGCAGCCCAGTATTTCAGTGGTTAGAAGAACGCGTTCCCCTGTTCAAGGGAGACAGCATACACCATGGGGCAAGCTGTGGTTTTTTTCTGCGTGACCAGGGAGAAGACATGAGGAAGTGGGATGGTGAACCCACCTCTAGACTGGAAGTATGTGTACGTGAACTAAGAGGGAAGATACCCATCAAGAAGAAACCACCCAAGAAGGATGTCAGCAGAGTTGCTACAGTGGTCAAAGAAGACAATCGACAGTCCCGCAGACATCAAAAGACTGAAATCTTTGACCCTGGTGAGGGGACCTCTGGTCTGGCACTGCACAGGTCTGACAGTTAATCCTCTGATGAGGAAGAGTGTTATGGGTGCCCTGCCTCCAGCCAGGCAGAGGAAAGGGATAATCGAGTGTATTGGACTGTATGGATTCGATGGCCTGGCACATCAGACGCCCAGAAGTACAGAGCTTTAGTGGACACTGGTGTTCAGTGCACCCTGATGCCATCAAACTTCAGAGGGCCAGAATCCATCTCCATTTCAGGGGCAACTGGGGGATCCTAAGAATTAACTGTGTTAAAGACTGAAATAAGCCTAAGTGGGAGGAAATGTCAGAAGCATTCCATTGTGATTGGTCCAGATGCCCCGTGCATCCTTGGCATAGACTATTTTAAGAGAGGGTACTTTAAGGACCCAAAAGGGTATCAGTGGGCTTTCGGCATAGCTGCTGTGGAGACAGAGGAAGTTAAACAGCTGTCTACTTTGCCTGGTCTCTCAGAAGACCCTTCTGCTGTGGAATTGCTACAGGTCGACGAACAACAGGTGCCAATCACTACTACAACAGTCCATCGATGGCAATATCGTGCCAACCGAGACTCTGTAATTCCTATCCATACACTGATCCATCAGCTGGAGAGCCAGGAAGATCAGTAAGACCCGCTCACCTTTTAACAGCCCCATATGGCCAGTGCGAAAGTCTAATGGGGAATGGAGACTGACAGTAGACTACCGCGGCCTGAATGAAGTCACGATGCCGCTGAGTGCTGCTGTGCTGGACATGCTAGGACTTCAATATGAGCTGGAGTCAAAGGCAGCCAAATGGTATGCTATGGTGGTTTGACCTCCACCCAAGGGCTAACCCATCACACTGCTTACATTCAAAACCAGAAAGGAAACAACACTGAAAAGTGGTAGAATCCACTGCTGCTTAGAGTATTTTGCTGCTAGAGAAGTGACAAAGGAGGCTGTGGTTTCATGCATTAACTATTGGAATGCTTTTGATTAGGCGAGTATATAAATGCTTGATCCTAAGCAGAGTTTAAAAAGGTCCCCTCTGAAAAAGAGCAGAGAAGCTAGAAATGTTCCTCTCAAACAGGTTATTCTGAAGAAGGATGGTCATCAAAGGACTTGCCCATAGACAGAGGAAGTATTTTTCTATTAATCACCTTTGGTTAGCTAACTCAGGAAAGGTTCAGGTTACTGTGTCACTATGTGAGTAATCCTGTTCTTTCTCTGCCGGTATGGTATTACAATAGTTAAGAAAGATACTCAAAGGCTGTGGCACTCATTGACCTGAGCTTCTGCAAAAATAACTGTTATACACGTTATGGAAAATTTTGTGGTAGAAACTGAAGAGTGCTGTATGCCAAGTGAAATTGATTCAGGGACAAGGCAGTGAATTAAACTTTAAATGAAATTTTAAGAGCACTGGGAAAGTAAATGACAAATCTCCTGTAAAATGGAGCTGGTTGTTATCTATTTAATGTATTTATTAAAGTAACCACTAAAACTAAAATAATTTATTTGTAAATTTAGTTACTTATTGACAATTAGCTATTCTCACCTTGATTTCTGCTTGAAAAGTTGGTGGTTGAGATTTTTTTGTTGTTTGGATTTTTGTTTTTCCTCAAATTCTGTTGGTTTCACTCTACTTAATAATGTAGATTTTTTTTTTTTTGTGCCTGCCATTAAACTGTGCTGGATCATTTAATTTCTTTATCATTTTTTAGCATTTTTTTGTAATATATTGAGGTTTTCTTCTAACCATGTTATTCCAATTAGACTTCATCACCTAATGAATTTTGAGCCTGATATGCCCTGACACCCAAAGAGCTACAAGAGTTGTATTTGTGTTGATGATTTCTTCTCCCCATCCTAACCAGGAAGTTGAAAGAAGTTTTGCTCCATAGCAGAAATGGGTTTGACATTACAACCACATAATTAAGAACATGATGAATGATCAAAGTTAAACATTACCCTCTCTTCCCCTTGAGAATGTTGAATATACCAGAAAGCTGTTCCCTGAAACAGAGCTACACTGATTAAAACTGAGTACAGAACAAAAGTTATCCTGAGATTCCAGGTCTTCAGGCACTTGTACATAATCCAAGCACTGCCTGGGCTGAGCCAAAGTGATGAACCTGTTGTCTCTGGGTCTTTTTTTTTTCTTTTTTTTCTTTTTTTTTTTGGTCACAGTTTGATTTTTCTGTTACGAAGAGTATCCTGAAGCATATGAAGCATATGTTTTCAGTGATTACTAACCAGGTTCTTAAGGGGAAAGAAGATCCATTGACTTACATAATACTGAATAGGAGGACATTTAGAAAACAAACTATTAGAGCAAGTGTTCTACCTTTATGAGGAATTCTGAGAACAGAATTTGAAATAAAAATTTACTTTCCCTTTGCAAGTATGATTCATGATATTTTCCAGGTAGAGGTTCATTTATAGCCTCCTTTAAGTCTCTTACTGTCAGTGGCCATGGACCAAACAATTAAGTATGCTTAAATCTTGTTCCTTGAGTGAGCAAAAAAAATATCAATGATGCTTCTGAAGAGAGTATAGGTAACGTGACACAAAGAGACTTAACAAAGCACCACAAATTTGATATTATAAAATGGCATAAGGAGATGACTCAGCAGAACATCACTTGTCCCTGATTCAGGCCTTATGTCCCAATATGGAGGTGTGGTCACTGTATATCCTTATATATATATATCACTGTGTATATATATCCAATATATACAGTATCAGTGATACTATAATGCCACAAAATTGAATAACAAAAACCGCTTATTTTATTTTAGTTATTCCAAACAGTCTCTGTAGTGGGCATCCTAGATTTTAACCTACTTATCTATGAAACACAACAAGGGCTGGTGTAGCCGTGATATGTGCCCTGTGTGTCAATTAGCAAAGACTGCCCTCTACTGGATGGATGAAAGTTCGTTCACATTGTTAATAGTATCACAAATACATTCAAAGTACAAAGGGTGCCTTGCATAAGTTTGCACATGACACCAAAGTGTGGGGAGGGTGATTGCTATGCTGGAGGGCAGGGCTGCCATTCAGAGACTACTTGATAAAATCAAGTAACAGGCCAACAGAAAGCTCATGGAGTTCAACAAAGACCAAATACTGGGTCTGGGATTGAAAAACCTGTAACACGTCAGTACAGGCTAGGGAAAGATTGTCTGGGGACCATCTATGCAGAAAAGAGTCCACAAGTTGAAAATAAGCCAGCAGTGTCCCCTTGCAGCAATGAAGGTCAACCACATGCTAGACTGCATTAGCAATACTGTAGGCAATACATCAAGAGAAATTGTTGTTCCCTTCCATTTCAGAAGGCTTATGCTGGATACAAGAGACTGCGTCCAGGCCTGGGCCCCCCTGGCAAACTAAAGTATGTCAGAGGGCCACAAAGATGGACAACACTATTCAAGGAGAGACTGAGGGAGATGGGTTTGTTTATCATAGAGATAGCTAAGGGGGAGGAGGGGAAGGGGAGGGGAAGGCACAGGCCTGATTGCAGTGTCTAACTATCTTAAACAGGGTCAAAGAGAAGACAGAGACAGACTCTTCTCAGAGGTCACAAGGACAGAAACCAACAATTTTCAAACACTGCAGTGAGGATGGTTCAGCAGTGGAATACGTTGCCAAGAGAGGCTGTGAAATCTTAATTCTTTGAGCTTTTCAAAACACCGTTGAACAAGACTGAGCAAGCTGATCTAGTTTTGATGTTGGCACTGCTTTGAGCAAGGAGAGAGTACAGCCTTTTTAAAGGCTATGAATCTATATAAGTGCTTTTAAGAACTAAAAATTTGACAACTCTTTAAAATTCAGCTCCAAGTAGCAAAGAGCTAATCACAGAATCATAGAATCATTAAGGTTGGAAAAGACCTCAAGGATCATCAACCCAACACCACTTAACTTATTAAACCATGTCCCTAAGCACCACATCTACACGTTTCTTGAACACCACCAGGGATGGTGACTCCACCACTTCCCTGGGCAGCCTGTTCCAATGCCTGATCACTCTTTCAGTGAAGAAATTTTTTCTAATATCCAGCCTAAACCTCACCTGGTGCAACTTGACGCCGTTTCCTCTTGTCCTATCACTTGTTACTTTAGAGAAGAGGCCAGCACCCACCTCACTGCAACCTCCTTTCAGGTAGTTGTAGAAAGTAATGAGGTCTCCTCTCAGCCTCCTCTTCTCCAGACTAAACAACCCAAGCTCCCTCAGATGCTCCTCATAAGACCTGTGCTCCAGACCCTTTACCCGCTTCGTTGCCCTTCGCTGGACCTGCACCAGCACCTCAATGTCCTTCTTGTGGTGAGGGGCCCAAAACTGAACACAGTATTCAAGGTGAGGCCTCACCAGTGCCGAGTACAGGGGCACAATCACTTCCCTAGTCCTGCTGGCCACACTATTGCTGATGCAGGCCAGGATGCCATTGGCCTTCTTGGCCACCTGGGCACACTGCTGGCTCATGTTCAGCTAGCTGTCAACCAACACCCCTAGCTCCCTCTCTGCTGGGCAGCTTTCCAGCCACTCTTCCCCGAGCCTGTCGCGTTGCAGGAGGTTGTTGTGACCGAAGTGCAGGACCCAGCACTTGGCTTTATTGAAACTCATACAATTGGCCTCAGCCCATCGGTCCAGCCTGTCCAGATCCCTCTGCAAAGCCTCCCTATCTTCAAGGAGGTCAGCACACCTGGTCAATTTGGTATCATCTGCAAATTGACTGAGAGAGCACTCAATGACATTCTATGAGTCTATGATTCAATCTCCTCATCCAGGTCATTGATAAAGATGTTAAACAGGACAGGCTCCAAAACCAGTCCCTGGGGAACACCACTGCTGACTGGCTGCCATCTGGACTTAACTCTGTTCACCACAACTCTCTGGGCTCAGCCATCCAGACAGTTTTTTATCCAGCAAAGGGTGTTCCTGTCTAAGCCATGAGCCACTAACTTTTCTAGGAGAATGCTGTGGGACACGGTGTTGAAGGCCTTGCTAAAGTCCAAGTAGATGACATCCACAGCCTTTCCCTCATCCACTATGCGGGTCACCTGGTCATAGAAGGAGATCAGATTGGTCAAGCGTGACCTTCCTTTCATTAACCCATGCTGGCTGGGCTTGATCCCCTGGGTGTCCTGTACATGCTGTGTGAGAACACTCAAGATGAGCCGTTCCATAATCTTCCATGGTACAGAGGTCAGGCTGACAGTCCTGTAGTTCCCCAGGTCCTCCTTACGGCCCTTCTTGTAGATGGGTGTCACAGTGGCAAGTTTCCAGTCTTCTGGGACCTCCCCTGGTAGCCAAGACTGTTGATAAATGATGGAGAGTGGCTTCGCAGGCTCCCCTGTCAGGTCTCTAAGTACTCTTGGGTGGATCCCATCTGGCCCCACAGACTTGTGGCCATAGTCTTCTCTTGTAGCCAGGCCAAAATGCAATGACCTTGAGAGATCAGAGTGGCAGAGGCCATAGGGAGCAAAGGGAGGTTAGCTGCTCAAAAAATATAAAGTTTTGTAAGGCAGGGGTGAAGAGGGGTTGAAGAAGGATTGGCAACGGGAGGACCTGGCCACATTTGTCACATTAAGGGAAACTCACTTTCCAGACCGTTGTCTCAGTTCTGTTCTAACTTGTCTTTTTATGAAAACAAGCTAAAGCTGCATCTCTTATTTCTGTTGAAAAATAATTTTTAAAGAGACCTCTTGAGGTATTCAGTGTAACCTCTCACTTATAACGGGACCTTCAGAAACACTGAATCAGATCAGCTGAAGCTCTTAAGTATATGGTTTCCCATTAATACAGCAGAGTAAACACCATTAGGGCCCAAGTCTTCGCTCATCTTCTGATTTTAAGCATGTAAGATCAGAGGTCATGTTTCTAGGACTGCTGTAAGAACATTGCATCTGTGTGACCTTCATCCAAACCCTGGGGAAAAGACCACAAAGTATTTTTCCGCCTGAATATCCCCTGTGCACCCACGGCATTTTTCCATAATTTGCCTTTTGGAGTCACCAAGTTTACTGAAAAAGAAATGCTAACCGAATACGCTTATTCTATTGAGCTTCTCCTGTATGTGAGAATGCCATAGAAAATGGCTATGTAGATTATAAATAGATTGACTCACCATCTATTTTCATGTGATGCCATATACAAACTTTATTTGAAAACTGATTGTTTCTATTACAGACCAGAACATCAGTTCACTGTTCTGGTTCCAGTCTTTAAAAAGTGTAATGTCACCTCTTGCTCTTTTCTTCTTTAAGTTGTGTAGTGTTTTTAATCTTGCCTCATTTGGAAATTTATTTTTCCCAACAGCTTGATACATTTTAACTTCCACTATCCAATAACAAAACTCTGATACCTGTTTCTTTTTCAGAAATAATGTAGCCAGAACTTGGAGTACATATAATCAGTATGCTAATACTTATAAAACCTGTAGGAATTATTTTACAAGCTCATTTCCACAGTTCACAAAGCACTGCTGCTTTGCAGATCCATGAGTGCTCTGCAGCTATTTCATGGACACTTTTAGATCCATAACATTTTTGGTTAAAAGCACTTTTGAAAAGAGTACATCATTGTCAATGAGAAGTTGAAGACTGGTGGTTACTTATTATTAAAAAAAAAAACCACCACAAAACGGTCAATATAAATTTAAACTGTATTACTAAACTTCTTATCTGAACTGGTAGCTCCTTCAGCTACTGCAGCTATGTCTGAAACTACCTGTTCTTTGCTGTGTTATGATGAACACAAACTCTTAGCGGCATTTTTAGTTCACATGCTGCCATACAGTGAGTGTTTCATAAAGGTAACTTGGTGACGACTGTATGAATTGGGGCAGTCATTCAGCTAATTTTGCTTTTTTGCATTACCTGTGGGAGATAAATTTTTTAATGATAAATACAGAAGTGATAGTCTGATAATAAATTATAAGAAAATTTAACACAAAATAATTTAAATGGTCAGAGTTTTTCTACAACTATCTACCCTGAGGTACTGATATACATTGAAACCTTACTCAAATGAATAAATTAATTTTAAAAAGGAGTAAATTACTATAGGGCTAACAAAAGATCATTTTACAATTTTAAGAGTATTTCTCACTACTAGGAAGCAAATATAATTTCTACCATTTTATCTTTTGTGTCAGTTCTTTAATATTGCCCGTGCTCTGTGTAATATCCTTTCATGTGAAACTATATAAAATATTTTTTATATTAAAAATATTATATTATTTAGGTTATGTTATGTGGAAAAAGCAAACGTTCCAAGCCATGGCTTTGAAGTCATGGGGAGAAAACCTGAATAACATACATTTTAAATATGTAATTTCACATGAAAATAAGCTCAGAAGACACTCATATACGTTACTAAACATAAAGCATTTGAACTTCCCCACCTTTGGGGTTCATCTTCACAAAAACACTTGTGAATCTGCTATCTTTGGAAAAAGGGAGCAACGACAAGAAGATCTTCAGAGCAACTTCTGCTATTTGTCTCCCAGGGCTAAACTGAAAGACACACACAAAGAGACTCAATATGAAGCTGAGCTCAGGTGATGCAGTGGTGAGCATGGTTCACATTCCGGAACATACAGATCATATTACATATTGGTCATCACGTTATCAAGAGTATTATGGGAAGAATGTACATTCTGACAACATCTGCCCTCTGTTGCAATTCTGAGAAAGCACGACAATATTATGGTACTAGGGAGTACTTCTGCCGCAATTACACTTTCAGAACATGTTCACTTCCATTATAAGCAGGAACTCATTTATTGGCAGTACCAATCAATATATTCCCATTTTGGAAGGAATATTTGTAAAAGGGAAGGCCACAGGTTTAAAAGAGCTTTATCCAACAGATAAGGAGAAAGTCAAGCACATTACAGAAGATGTAGATAATGCAAAGTAGCTAAGATCATGTCTTCGCAGCTTCAGCCCTTTCTTGTCCAATCTGTCCTGTGACACAGTACTCTCAGTCCTTCACAATGGGACACAAATACTTCTCTCTCCCTCTGCAGACAACTCTGCTTACACCATTCAAATAATTTACCATGAAATAACATTGAAACATTCAACTTTGGGATGACTGGTTTTGTTTCAGCAAACTGAAAGAAAAAAAAAGCATCTAAGACTTCTGGAGAACTGTATTTTGTAACTACCCATGTCAGACACCTTGAAGACTGTTTGTAATACTCCCACTTAGCTATACACATGCAGATACTACTTAAGCAAAATCTTGGCTCCAAATGAAGCCATTGTTGTTTTGCAACCTAATTCTTGGCAAAATTAGAATATTTAAAGAGTCAGTGAAATCTCTTACATCTTTTGCCTATTCCATTACAGCAAGTCAGTATTGCAAACCCAGGCTTATAAATACCGAAGGAAGAAGCAGTGAGACTGGAAGAGTAAAATTTCTCTGAACAGAGACAAACTGGAATTATATGTATCCCATGGAAAATTCAGAAGTGAAAATCACTGAGGTTAACATCCAGTGTTCCATGGCTATTTAGAAAACACAATTAGCATAGTAATAATGAAATAAGACTCATTTTCTTAATAATAATATTTAATTGTTTAAACACAGAATTATTTAGTTAGTTCTTTTAATGTTAAATATTCTTTCTTACTAGTAAGAGTGACTGAAATATATTGCATGACACAGATTGTGCAGGTTCAGGGGTGGTTCATACTAACACTTCTGACAGCAGCGAACTATCACAATCTTTCTTACAAACTACCTAATTCTCTTGTATCTCCATCTTATCATTGTACTGCCCTCATTTAACCCAAAGCAAATTACAGCCTGGAAGGAGACTGCAGCAGTGACTTGTGTACCTCATCTAATGAATAGTTACATCATCTGATCAACTCTGGAACAGAGAAATTAAGACAGAAACTTGTATAATTGCCCATTCATAAAGACAATATGTCAGAACAGTATCACTGACATTTTGCCTGGGAAGAAAAAGATTCAAGGCCCTGACAATGCACCTAGTGACTTTTGCATTCCCATGGTAGCTGTACCATTCCTCTTCTGTGTACTTTCAGTAAGTTGATGGAGAGTTGCCTCACATTACCATTTGTAAGAACCCTGGGTACACATAACTTCCTCCCATTTGGAGACCTCATTCTGTTGCCATAGTGGTATATATCAATTTATTAAACAGTAATGATTAATTTTATTTATTAATTTAGTTAAATAATAATGAAATTGTATCTTTTCCTGCATAGGCCTTAGATCACTTCACAAGTGACGAAAAACATTAACATCTACATCATAAAAGCTGAATAAAAGCCAGAGGGATGGATATATGCAAATTCCATTGGAAATGAACATGACTTGCATTGTACAAGCACTGCAATGCCTTCTGCAGAAAGACCTTTGAAGCCTACAGCGCATATTGGGCTGAGTCCCTGAATTTTGCCAGCTTTTTAAAAAGTGACTCCCTAGATTTCATTACTAAAAAAAGAACCCTGAAAATATTAAGCAACCATATTCAGAGAGCAGAAAGAAAAGAAATAATATTTCCCATATTGTGTGCTGTATAATCTTAAGGATAGTTTAATTTTCTTAAGAACTTGCTGTGACTTTCTGAACTAGTAAGTATAAGAAGCTAAAATTCTCTTGAAGTCATTTGTGTTTTATCTTGTGTCTACATTTGGCCAGGATAGCCTGAAGTAAATTAAAGAAAAAAAATAAGAATGTTTTAAAACAAACATAGTAAGACTGTTCTAATAAAGATTCCAACATCTATTGAATGCATAGGGAGGTGGTTGATAGGGAGGTTTGCCATAAAGATATTTAGATAAATTATGTGAGGCTTGACAGGCCAGACAGAAACATGCTTCAACAGTTAAGGCTGCTTCTCCCTAAGCTAAGCTGCCTCCTCTGCTGCTGCTGAAGGGATTAGGTTCTTCATGCATTTAAAAGAAGGGGCCTGGAAGCGGAGTAGTCAGATTTAGAAGCTCCCAGCTGTGAACTTACTCTTTTACATGAATGCACTTTCTTCAAAATTACAAGCAGGGGTGCTTATCTCACTTAAATCTAGATATTCAAAAAATCATTGAGTCTGAGTTAGTTTATAAAGTAATTTAACTTGTCCTAGTACAGCTGTTTGAGCTGGTTGGGCAGAATTGACAGATGACTCTTGCTATTAAAGACGACTAGGTTTAATATAGCTTTGAACAACTAACAATTAGGCACCTGAAATTCAGTGAGATGGCTTAGGGCCCTAAAGCCCACCATTTGCCTCAAACATGTAAAATCCTAAGTCCAATTACCTGAATATCTTTTGAATGTATTTCTAGGTCCCCGAGTCACTTTTGACTTAGGATCTTCTGTAACCTCTAGACTACTTTTCTTCAGCACATATTATAAATGCCATATAACTTTCAAAGTTGCAATCATTATAAGAGGCAGACCCAAGTCTGAAGCTGTGCAGACAATCTGATTTCCTTTTCCAAAGTTCACACTGTGTAACTTGCGTATGTTCCGCTGTTACTCTTTTAAATAAATAGCAATCAAGACAAGAGCAGACAAAACCAGAAATGGCACAAGGAGAGAATAAGACAAAGTGTCAATACAGCCCATCCTTCAATGGAAATCCAGTTCACACTGTTTTTTTTTTAAATAATCATCAGCCATTGTCACCATCACTCCCAGCTCAGGAGCTTTCCGTTTCTTGTTGCTATGCCATGGTGAGAAAGATTAAACCTCTGGGATAAGGATGTTATCTTCATATCTTGCATGGAATGATACCACCACACTGCTGGTATCACTGTTAGAGGAACCAAGATATTTTCCTTTTCAGGATCCAATATTAGTGGTGAAAAACAGCCACATTTTGAAACCCCAGACAGGTTTCTGCTCTTTTTCACTCCTCTTTCTAAGTTTTCCGTGTACTGATGACCTTAGAAGCTGTGACTTGTGCATGAGAAGGCGAAGTGGGAGAGTGCCTTGCTGTGTAGTGCATGTGACAATCATGAAAAACAGATTTCAACAGACTACTTACCATTCTGATAATAAACATGACAGAAAAATGAGAAGAACTGTCTGCCAGGTGGGAAATAGTTCCTCGGAATTTGCAGTGCACTTTTTGACTTCCTGAAACACCAGATCAGTAGCAATAATATAGAACTGTCTGCAGTCACTTCACCACACACCTCCACTCACAACTGTTTGTGGTCTGATCTGCAGCAGTTCATTCATACCAAACCCAGAACTTTCAACTTCCATCATTCATTTCTTGCAGCTGCCCAGTTGTTCCCACCTTATGGTCCCCAAAAATCTCTCTCAGTTCCCTCTGTCCTGTCCTGCATCTGTCCACTTACTTCTGCTCTGGGATCTTCACACAGTTCTGCTTGTACCATTCACCTTTACTCTGTTCCCTGGCTTTTCTAATTCTGGGAAATCCCAAGGGAATCTGCTCTCAGTCATGTTCTGGAGTCCCCCATTACAGACTGGAGTATCCCCAAGTTCTCCACCTCTATCAGTTTTCTGATTGTGGCATCAAAATCAGCCAGTGGGTGTGCCTTTAGTTGTCTGGCACTATCCTGTTCTCCGAGGAGTATAGCCTTGGGGTAGGATACAGAAATTCACTCGGTCCATTTCTTTTCTTCCCTCCATTGGCTCCTTTTTGCCTCAAGGCCCTCACTGCTCCATCTTGGGAATGACTTTACAGCCTCCTCCACCTCCTCATTACAAATCCAAGGGGGTTTTGACCTCGCATAGGAGAGGTATCTGATCCAGACAGTGATAACCTTCCGGGTGCTGCCAATTATACTGTGTTTCACTGCACCAGAGAGTTGCTTTACTAGATTTCATGCACCAGCTCTTTCAACCTGAGGAGGGAGAAAGCATACATTACTAGTTTGTCTGATCCCCCTCCCCCACCCCAATCTGAGAGCAGTGGCAAATGTCCTGTACTGGCTTGGGTCTTTGCACCTCACACGGGGACACATTGCAGAGTTAGTTAAAAGAGGAAAACATTAAATATTGAGTCAAAATCCCTAGAAAGGGAACTTATCGCTGACTCTGGTTTATCCTATTGTTTCAATTTACTAATATCTCTCATAGGCTGCTTATTCCCCATCACCCTGGATCCACTGTATGGACAGAGGAACTCATATCCACTGTTCTTTTCTACCTTGGAGCCTCTACTTCAGAGGAGTCCAAGAGTAGTCCTTTGGACTATACTAAGAATCCACCTGTATCTTTTGGTCTGGTTAGAAAAGCACACCCTTAGGCAGGAATCTGTTGTCTAGTGCAATCAGTGTGACAATAAGCAAAAATGACCATGAGGGTTCCAGAAAAGGACAAAGCCATGTGGAGTGATATTTTTTAATTGAATGCAGTCCTCTTCAGAAGCAGGAAATTATGTTAATCTACTAGTGTGCAGACCAGGGGAGCCCAAGCACAAAAAGACTCAGTTTAAAATAGGTCCAACTTAGGTATCCAACAATTTTTTAACCAAATCAGTTTAATTAATCTATTGAATATAGACTTGAATAATGTAGAGCAATCTTTGCCTCCAGCACAGGGTAGCAGTGCTGACAAGTGTGATGTAATTCTGGGAATAGAGACAAAGTGGAAAAAAAATGTCAATATTAATTCTCTCAAATATTTTTAGCTCTATCTTTCTTGTACTGAATGCATACAAACTGAAATTTTCATACATACTTGCATCCACATATTCAAAACACTTTAACAGGGAAGAGCTAGAGATATGGATGTTCCAGATATCCAGACATACAAGGTCTGAGATCAACAGCTAGATATCCTACTACTGTCAGCCACACTGAGTAAAAACTAATTTGCTAGACAGTCTGGTTCTGTTCTCCATCTTTTTTTTTTTTTTAATTATATCTTGATTTTATGAACTCTTCAGCCATGGAGCTGTGTTTAAGGAGCACTGCTATTAGCTTAAATCTTTCTCATATCACATTTCATCTTAGTACATCCCTTTCCTGTTTTCGTTCCACATATTATTTGCTGGTGAACATATATAACCACAAATGAAGGAAAAGAAGAATCAGAACTCTCCAAACTCAAGCGAGCATTGCATAGCCCCTCTGTCTCTTTTTAAGGCCATGGCTTCTATTGAATTTGTAGTGTCTGACACTCAGTAGAATCTAGCCTTCCTCTGTTCTACCCCAATCATTTGTTTCTACTGTCTAGCCACAGACTAGCATTTGTGTGACTGCACAGTTAACTGGATCCAAAACTCACCTATTAGAAAAGTGACCTGGTAAAACCTGTATTTAAAATTGTTTTGTCACCTAATATACCTCATTAACTGACCCACACTAACATTAGTGTCAGCATAGGAAAAAATGTAGGAGCAAGCATCCTGTGGCAGGATTCGTTGCTGAGGCAGGAGCCTGGTCTTATGCCAGAATGAGTATGTCACCATGACCTCAGTAGTAGTATGAGTTTCCACATCTGGTATCTACTTATTTACCTACTTTGGTTAAACAAAGAATTTCAGAAGTGCAGGTGAGGACTTCAAAGCATTCCACATTCCTTATGAGGAATGTAGAACACCTTTGATATACAGTCTTACACTGAATAGGGTACAGATTCCTTTAGATTCAGATATCTCTGCAGGGAACACGCCCCTTGACGCTGCTTTACTAGTCACATTGCAGGACTGAAAATTCCACATTCCAGTCCTATTCCCTCTTACTCTGTCCAGTGCGCTCTGTCTTCAGATCTGTTGAAGTTCCTGTCCTCCTGTGTTAAAGTATACATACCTAGTATGTAGATGTCACTCCTTATTACACACTTCATCAGGAGACAGTATATAAGAAATTTATACAGCCATGTAATATTCAACCATTCAACTTAATGACTATTTCTGAAAAAATAATTTTCTAAGTTCCTGAAGTCTGGTTCCAATAAACACTTTCTGGACTGAGTGTGAAATCTTTTGAGCACTAGCTGGAAAAAAATTATTTAGTGTTTTGGACAGCAAGTTGAAGAGGACTCAAGATCACCACCTGGTGTAGTAATCTCGGTGTCTATGAATCAGTGTATATATCTGTACATGTGCCTACTTCTGTAGTGACTTTCATAGGCCTGCGATAATTATTATCTTGATTTGACAAGCTAAATTCCTGCCCTGCCTAAATTCCAGACAGGTTTTTGGCATCTCGTAAAAAAAAAAAAAAGTGAACATCTTGAATAAAAATACCATATAGTAATGGTAGAAAAGAAAAGAAAAAAAAAAAAAACAAAGGAAAGGGGAAAGCCAATTGTAATATAAAACTATGTAATTTCAGGAAGTGTGGAAGATATTTGGTACAGCAAATGGTAGTTGGGGTCAAATGTGAATTTGAAAATAATTAGAAAATTGTTTCCCAGGCTGCATGATGGAAAGGTTTCAGCAGAGTCCTAAAATGTAGTCTGGACAGAAACTCAATTAGAATGGGCAATTTAGTTCGGCAAAGTGAATGCCAAGGGTTAATAAGGCATGAGAGCTTTTTTCCCCTATAGAATAGGTACTCTGCTTGTTTCTGCATTGATGTTCTTAGATCACCATCTAGAGGACATTTAAAAACTCATGCATGTAATGCTAAAATTGTGGTAGCACAAAATACTAATAAGTGGTTAAGCACTGAAGTGGGAAAATGATTATATTTTCCTTTCCCCTTCACTTGCACCAGTCTTATAAAATGTTTTTTGTTCAGTTTCAGCCAGCAACTTGTGAGCACTATTTGTAAGGGAGGGAAATGTTCAGGATTAAGTGTGATTTTTCACATCAGGTGGTGTCCTGTTGTTATGATTCTATCACAGAATCACAGAATCACAGAATGCTAGGGATTGGAAGAGACCTCGAAAGATCATCTAGTCCAATCCCCCTGCCGGAGCAGGAACACCTAGATCAGATCGCACAGGAACGCATCCAGGTGGGCTTTGAATGTCTCCAGAGAAGGAGACTCCACCACCTCTCTGGGCAGCCTGTTCCAGTGCTCTGTCACCCTCACTGTAAAGAAGTTTTTTCTCATATTCAAGTGGAACCTCCTATGTTCCAGCTTGAACCCATTGCCCCTTGTCCTATCACTGGATGTCACAGAGAAGAGCCTGGCTCCACCCTCCTGACACTCACTCTTCACATATTTATAAACATTAATAAGGTCACCTCTCAGTCTCCTCTTTTCCAAGCTAGAGAGACCCAGCTCCCTCAGCCTTTTCACCTGTATTCTATTTATTTTCTATTTATTTTTAACTTTCAGCAGCTACATACTCTTGATTCCCAAAAGCTTTTACACTCTTCTCATACTTTAGGCTGCTGTTAGCTACCTATGAAGAAAAGTCCACAGTGTTTCTGTCTAACAGATATGACACCTTTGTGTGTTAGAACACCCCAGTGATGTCACAATGTGCCCTGACTAAGACTGTGGTGCTAGGGAACTCCTGAGTCCATTAGCTGAAAAGGGGTGAGGAGTAAAAGTGTCTTGCGCTCAACAGGAGAACTGGATGGGGAGTAATCCAACCCTGACAGTTGCCCTGGGATTTACCATCTATTTGGTGGTTATGTTCCCAACCACTTACTGCCAAGTCTCCTCTAAAGCCTTCATACCACTGAAAAGCCAGACCATGATTCACTCAGCCAAGAATGGACAGCAAGAGGCATACAGTCCATCAGCAGGTGAGAGGATGGGTTGAAGTGAGATGATGAGAAAGAGGAGGCTTGGAGAGCAAGTAAAGGCAGAAAATGAGATGGATGGGGTATGGATAGAGAAGCTTGTTTTTGCAAAGACAGAAGCAGAAGAGGAATGAAAAGATATGTGTCACAGGGCAGTGGTGGTCAGATGTTCCTAAGGAATAGGGAGCCAGCAAATGAGTGTGATAAGAAGGCCAACAGGGCAGGGGCCTCACCTGCCAGGTCCCAGTCCCCACAGCCCTGAGCAGGAAAAGCAGGACAGGCCCAGGGATGGCAGTCAGGGTCAGACAAGAGGCCACCAGGGAAGTCCATGATGATGAGAAAGGTCCAAGTCCAAGCGGGAATGCCAGTCAGTGTCAGGATCAGATGCAGTGACAGTAACCAGGGTTAGACACAGCCCAGTGACTATCCAGCCTGATACTTAAATGGGCCAGGGGATATAAGAGGAGGCACAAGTTCAGGCTGGTCAGGGGCCTCTTAGTTCACTCACGGACCTGACTGCAGCTTCCCCTCTCAGCAGGTCTTCCTCACACCCTACAAAGATCTGGGTTCAGAATGGGCATGCTCTAGAGTAATTTAATTGCTATGGGATGCTACAGGGCAATTTCCAAGGGTAAAGAGCCAGGAAAGGGATGAGAAACTGAGAAACAGGCACGGCATATGGTGGGCTTAAAGGCTGGGGAAGTTAGGGCGGTGTGTAAATCAGGTTGCCCATGAGAAGCTTTGGAGGCTCAGTGAGCTTGAAAAGAAAGGTGCAGGCTACCCCTGGGGAGCATCAGAGGCTGGGCAGCCAGGAGGGCAGGGGGCTTCACTCAGTCCTGGGGGCAGCACCCACGGCCAGGCTAGTCCCTCAGAACAGATCACAGGCCCCTCTCAGTAGCGGGCCCAGCTCCATGGTGTTCACCTCAACACTCAAGAAAGCCCAAGTTAACTTTCAAGGAGTGGTGAGCTCCATCTGCTTTCTAAGAGACAGGCAGCTCAGCAAGACTGGCAGGGCAGGGGCCTCGCCAGCCAGGGCCCAGTCCCCACAGCCCGTGAGGAAGGCAAGCAAGGCAGGCCTGGTAATGGTAGTTAAGCAGTTATAGGTAGGGGCAGTATAGTTATTCATTCAAGAATACAGATCATTGGGTAAGTCCATAATCATGCAGCAGACTCTAAGTCAAGCCAGGAATAAAAGTCAGGATCTCAGAGTCAATGAAAGAAACCAGGGTCAGACACAGTCCCATGACTGCCAGGCATGTCCGTAGTGATAAGCCATATTCAAGGCCAAACCAGGAAGCTAATCTGTTGGTCAAGATCCAGAATAACAGGGTCCATGGCCAAGCACAGCTGTGATGGAGCTGGAGCTGGAGGTAGGTATACTTGCAATGACCCTGATCTGCTATCCTTGGAGCTGTGGCTCACTTTAAGATCTAGAACCTTTTCTGAAGTGATTAGTACCTCTCAACCTAAAAATAGGTGCCTCTTAGAAAAAAAAAAAAAATTAGAGCTTGTGACATGCTGGTAATACAAATACTGTTTCCTGGGGAGTGTCTGAACCATAGTTCTCTTTCCTCTTCCCTTCTTCTGTCTCTTTGCTCTTCTAGACACTTTTCTCCTGTCTGTCATGCAGCAATTAAATTAAGGAAGAAAAATGAGACATTGTCACAGCACACAGCACACCCAGGAAACAACATTAAGTGCAGCATTTCAGGGAGAACAAGTCAGAGAGCTGAAACCAGCATAAGAAGAGACAAAGCAAGACAGGCAACAGTCAGGGAGGAAGTGTGTTGAGAAATAAATGTGGAAATTGGCCAAATGCATCAGTGAGAAAATGAGGGAAGAGAAAATCAGTGGAAGAAAGAACACTTGTAACAAGAGGATGTGAAAGATTGTGTTGAGAACAGAAAGGAAAAGAAAAAATCCTGCAAATGTCAAACCACAGGAGTCCAGATTCCAGTCTTCAGTTCTTCCAATATCTTTCTTCTCTGTACCTCAGTTCCCCTTGTAAAATAGTCATAATGATGGTCTTCCCTTCCTGGATGACCACTTGCGATCCTGCTGCAATTGCATGTTCTTAGCAGGGCAAAGGGAGAGAAATTTAGGCCAGGTTTGCGCACTCACATCCATACACGTCAAGAAACCACAGTTGGGAGTTATGAGGATGCTATGGGGAGGATGAGCATAAAGGAATATATACTGAATGAGGAAGAATAGAAACAAGAAAAGGAAAAGGGAAGCAGAGAGTGGGAAGGGGTATGAATGGAAAGCCGCTTAGTATGAAGGAGAAAATGGACACACAGTAAGGGTGAAATTGAGTTGAAAGTTCAGAAAGCAGGGAGAGAAAAGAGGGAGGTAAGCAGAGATTAAAAAGATCCAAGTATGAAAGAAGAGAACAAGAAGAAAGCTTATGTTGTCCCCACCCACCCCCAGTTACAGGCTGGGAGCAAATGGAGGAAACATTTGTGGCCTCGTCAACAGGAGAAGGAATGGAGGTGATCAACATGGTGCAGCATGAGGACTCACAGAGACTGAGGAATTCAGCGGTGAAGGATCTGCTATTGAATCTAGCTCTTGCCCTGAACACTGGCAGCATTGTGCTCTTTTTTTCATATCTGACGTAAAGCATGAAATAATTTCTATGGTCGTGGAGGATGACAATTTTAATATCTGCCTGTGTTTCATGATCACCTACGAGGCAGCATGGTTTCTCTTCACCAACCACATCCCATGGAATCTGTAGCACTGAGGACAAGGGCAGGGATCTTGTGCACATATTAAAAGTGTTTCCTTCTCTCCTTGAGAAACACAACAAATTCTCAGTCCAAGACTCATGCTGTTTTTTCTAAGCCTGGCCTCCCTTCTTGTAAGAACAAGAAAAAGTGCATATTCCAGGGAACTGTCCCCACCTGTCCTGGGTTAAGCAGAGACAGAGTTAACTTTCTTCATAATAGCTAGCAAGAGGCTGTGTTTTGGTTTTGTGTTCAGGAGAAAAGTTGATAAGGAAGGAATGTTTATAATCATTGCTAGGACATTTTTCAAAATCCTTCAGCCTCTTTGCTCTTCGCAGGCAGGGCGGGGGGGCTGGGAGGTCACAGCCCCAGCTACTAGCCCAGGATTTGTTCTTCGGTTACTAGATTGAGAACCAGAGTGACCAATAATCTATTCCGTAACATACACGACACGCCCAGTATATAGGTGAGGACCCCCGGAAGATCAGGCCCCTTTTTGGTTCCAGTGCCTTTCGGTTTCAGTTCTCTTCTGACTCTGGATCGCTCTCTCAAGGCCTTCCCCCCTTCCCTGTGCCCCGGTCAGCTCTTGGTCTGGGATGCTTAGGCTGTTATCTCCGGTGTGTGATTGTGGTGTTTCAGGAACCTCTCTCCTCTGCTCTGGGAGGTTTCAGGACCCCTCTCTGCTCTGGGGTTGAGTCCCCCTGTTCCGGGATCGTTAGCCGGGAACAGGCTGAGTCTTTATCATCGGGTGGGGGGTGGGAGTATCACTGTGTATCATTCATTTGTATATTTGTATATAGCATTATTTTCACTATTATTGTAGTTTAGTTATTAAATTGTCCTTATCTCAACCCACGAGTCCTTTTTTTCCATTTACCCTTTTAATTCTCTCCCCTATCCTCGGATAGGGGAAGGAATCATGTGAGTGGGTGTGTGTGGCTTGGCCCCCAGCCAAGGGCTAACCCATCACACCGCCATACACTTAACAAGATAGATACAAGAAAGTTTAAAGACTCCTCAAAATGCAGACTGTCAATAGCTTTTGCTTTTTCTATACATTATAAACAAAGAAGACAAGTAGTCTCAGTACACTGAAATAACTTCTATATTACACACAGGGTATAGTACAATGTTAATTGCTATTAGTATCTAAAAGAAAGATGGTCTGGAAATGCTGCTAGGACAAAATTGATTACACAAGAGAAGGAAAAGTATACACTGTTTAAATGGTAATGATAAGCACAAGCCCAATTTTGTTATTTTTTATGATGGGTAAATAAATCAAATTATTTGGCGGTATTATAATTTATTACTTTTGAAGTTCAGCCAGGAACTCCAGTCATGCTGGGAAGAGTATAAATATAGAACAAAGAAACAGTCCTGGTCATAGAGAGTTTGCAACCAAAGTAATTTTTTTCTCTGAAGCAACCACTTCATTAATATTTCAGTTAATTAATGAAAATGAAATCTCTGAACGGTCTGTTCTTGGAAAATATTTTGTTGCATTGGTCAATACTTGGAAAGGATTAGCACAGCTACTAGGATTTTTACAATTTTTACGATACTTACACTGATGACGGATGTTTTCACTTGCCATCACCTATTCCACTAACAATCCCCAGGCAGCCAATGTAATAAGTAAAATAAAAATGCTCCCATAATCAAGAGCAGTTTGAAGCATATGTAAAGGGCAGGAACATTTTGTATTCTTATTAACTTTGGTAAATTTTAAAACATTGGTATTTCTAATCATCAGAACCTGAAATTGATGTAATAATTAAGTTAATCTTGACAATGTGCTTTAAACACTTCTCGTGCTACCCTAAAATATATTACTTCTTACTCTCTTTTTCCTCTAAAGTAAATTAATACCTAAAAATCAGTTTAAATTAGAAAGCAAAATCCTACAGCAGCTCCACTCCTCTGTTTAGATGGTAAATATTTACAAATGTAGGGATGAGAGAACAAGGTTCAGGATCCAGAGAAGTTCTTGGAATTCTAATTATTCAGTCTTCAGAGACTTCTCAAAATCCTTGTGACTGTCCTGTACTCCACCCTCAACCCTAAATAGAGACTAAATAAAGATAATCTTGTTGGAAAAGAAAGAAAGAAGAAAGAGCATCTGTTCTCAGCTCCCAATCCCCCTGCCACCAATAGGAATGCTTTCCTCTTTCCTCTCTTATCTCTTAGAAGTTTTGCTGATGAAACAAGAACAGAACAAGAAAGGCCTTCAGTAAACTTAATCATTAAGTGACTCATTTTTCAGCCTAGAAACTGGAGCCACTGTGTCTTTCCTACTACCTATCCCAATTTATTGGAAGAAGAAGAGATTTCTTCCCTCTCTGGTAACCTACATGCGTGATTTACATATGTCCTGGGTTAAGCAGAGACAGAGTTAACTTTCTTCATAATAGCTGGCGAGAGGCTGTGTTTTGGATTTGTGCTCAGAAGAAAGCTGATAAAAAGTGATGCCTACACAGATTCCAAGGTCTTTCAGCTTCTCTAGCTGTCCGCAAACAAGAGAAGCTGGGAGGGATCACAGCCCCAGTTACTAGCCCAGGATTTGATCTTAGGTTCAGGATTGAGACCCAAAGTGGCCAATAATATATTCCATATCATACACGTCATCCCCAGTTTGTAAGTGAGGACCCTCCAGAAGATTGTCCCCTTTTGGTTCCAGATCTCTTTTGCTCCAAGTCATCTCGCTCCAGGTGGTCGCTCTCCCAAGTCCTTCCCCTGCCACCCCAGTCAGCTCTCGGTCTGGAACACTCGAACTGTTATCTCCGTTCCTTGAGTGCAGTTTCAGGACTCTCCCTGATCTGGGATCGTTAGCTGGGAACAGGCTGAGCCTTGGTCATCAGGTCGGGAGGGGCAGTATCACTGTGTATCACTCATTTGTATATTTGTATATAGTATTATTTTCAATATTATTGTAGTTTAGTTATTAAATTGTTCTTATCTCAACCCATGAGTCCTTTTTTCCCTTTATCCCTTTAATTCTCTCCCCTATCCTCGGATGTGTGTGGGGGGGAATTGCGTGAGTGGGTGTGTGGTTTGGCCCCAAGCCAAGGGCAAACCCATCACAACATAGTAACCCATAGGATTTCCCTAAGAGCCAATCTTATATGAACAAATCTTACAGCTCCAGTTTATTGCCCTGTCCATTCAACATTACTGTGAGGCTGCTGGAGTAGACAGGGAAATGCACTGAACAGAGAGACTAATAATATAACAGCCTTTCTGTTTACAGCTCCTCAAAATTTGTTACCTACTGAAGACTGGCTATTCATCTTGCTACCTAAACTCCAGAGTTGTTGCATATGGGACAGAATGCTGAGAGCAGTAGGAGGAAACCCTCTTTCCCTTATGAGATTTTAAGAATTTTGCTACCATCAGCTGCTGAGGAAAGTTTAGCAAAAATTTAAGGCAGAGGAGTGAATAAGAGCACTGTGTCACCCTAGGGGCCCTGAGAAGATGTTCATATTTTCATGGCTCAGGTGTTCCTCTCCCTGGGGTCATATCTCTCTTCCTCCCTTTCCATGGAGATTACCAGATGTGGCACTTTTTGTCTGGATTCATTGGGGATCCACTGGAACAGTGGAAATGCTTGGCAAAGTCCTGGCTGTTGCTGATAGGCCCACAGACACGAAGTGGCAAAGGACTGTGTGGATCTGTGTTCAGGGAAGACTGTAGTTTCTCAGAATCCTGGTGTCCACACATTGACTGAAAGGAAGCAAAACAGAAAAGTCAATCTGGCTGAAAGTCCTCAAGTGAACAAGACTTAAGGCTCCTCATGCCTCTGCACACGTGACTGAGTCTGCTGGAGTAAACAAGGAAACACACTTACATGGGTGCCAACAACATTCAGATCTTTCCTTTCACCACCACAATTTCTGACTGTTTTCTCTTTCCCTAAACTTCTCTGTCTCAATTTCTGCACCTGACAAGCCATCTGCTCTTTTTCTATACTGCATAGTCCAGAAAACAGGGAATTTAGACCACCTTGGAGTTTAGGCTCATGCAACCTTGGACTCTATCTGAAATAATGGTATAGATGTAGTCTCAGTCAGTCTTTAGACAGATTCAGCTTCCTAAGCAAAAGCAATGAGTGTTCATCAAGAAAGGAGAGCACTTACACAACATCCCATTACTACTCAAGAGATGACTGGGGAGAAGGTTATGTGACTTTACTGGTGTTAAACTGGCAATCCAAGTCTTCACTGTTGGGATTTCAGTCTTTATTCATTGACAAATGATGCAGTAGCTGCCAGATAGCCTCTGAAATACAAATCTTGCCACCAAGACCCAACAATCTGTCATTTCAGAACCACTTTTCTACACGTTGCTCTGACCTAATGTCAACACATGCACAAAAATTTTCCCTTTGCGCAATTACAGTGACTTATAAGGGTATGACTTCCCTGAGTACAGAAATCCAATGATCTGTCATGAGGAACTCAACTGCACAGCTATGAAAAATGGCACAACTTTGCACAAATCCTTAAACCAGGTTCCACAGAAACTTTGAGCTATGTGTGCATGTACTTCTAATTCTTCATCTCTAAATAACATTCTAAATTATTTTTTTCACCATCAGTCATTCAGAATGACATGACAGCTAGTTATTCACCATGACAGAGAGGGGGATGAAGGAAGGGGTGGAGAGATACATGCCTTTTCCAATAAAATTCCACTTTCCATGTGTAAGATTGCTCACAGCAGCAAAAAAGTACTCAGAAGCTGGCTCTCCCTGATAGAACTTGTCTGCTACAACTTAATTTTTGTAGTTTTCAGAGCTTTGTAAAAGATATCTTTGCAGACATGCCTTTTGTCAGCTTTGAGATCCGTAATAGGTTAGCGGCCCTATATGTGAACTTCAGCATTCTAAATAAGATTCAGGATCTCCCAGAAACATCGGTCATTCCCAGGTCTGCGAAGATGGGGAAAAGTGATTGAGTATCACAAAAGACAAACTGTAATGATGTGTAAGACAAAGGAGAGTGAGAGAAACAACATGACTAGCTTAGAATTCATTACATGAGCAAAACTGAAGTAGAAAAGCTGGTCATGTGAAAGTCCAGTCTTAGGTAAATCCTTCTCTTCTTTGTGCTTTTTCATCCAATTCTTATAGGCCTGTGGAGAGAGAAAATTAATAATAATAAATCCCCCTTCAGATAGTGTCCCAAAACCATGCCTTCTGTCAATGAATTATGTTAATCTAATATATATTTAATAAATTGACAAGTTTGTACATGTCTCCTCACTCTGAGGCTCCCTGCTGCTGGCCATGCCCCTAATAACTCCAAGATGGTAGAATAACAACACCTTTGCTTCCCACTTCAGACACTGCCACATACACGTCATCATAAGACATGTGGTGACTGCACTATGAAAGAATGAAAATTACCTTAAAAGCAAGTCACAACTATTTGAATAAAAATTAAGAGACTTTTTACCTCCCAGCCTTCTTCATGCTAGAGTGTAACAAGTACCATGGCTTGGAGATTTCAGAACATCCCGCACTCAGTAATTAATTAAAATGCTGAACTACTGCATGAGGAAATTAAAAATTCTCTCTAAAGTATTGCTGAAAACATCATTATAGAGTCATTTTACTGCTACACAGAATTCTGCTTCATGTCTCAGCTTAATTCCTTAGTTATAATATAAACATATAAATAATAACATGCTTTTGTATGCATGACATAAATGGGGAAGTAAAGAAAAGTCCACCCCAGATTTGGTGAAGGGTGAAAGTGGTCTGACATGGAAGTAGTGAGGCTATGAGCAAAGCTTTGTGGGGAACCTATGTCTAGAATAGCACAGGACATGCAGGGCACATGCTGCAATGGCACAGCCATGCAAGAAATCTGGAACTGTAGCAGCATGGAGGGGAGGGTTGCAGGAGAGCAATCTTGTGACACGGCACTTGAGTTGAATAGGGAGACTATGAGATTAGAGAAGTAATAGATTACAACACCTTGTAAGCAATGGTGAGCCCTCCAGTGTCAGCTGTATTCTCCAACAGTGTAAAAGTACCATTGACTTTAAAGTCATAGCTTTCATACTGTTCAACCAAGCAGTCTATAGATTTCTGTAGTGCACTCCTGTTGCATGTAGGACAGCCTCCAGGCAGCACTGTGAGAAAAAAAAGTCCTAGAAAGTAAAGGTATTTCTGGCATTCACCTGTTTTGCTCACATTAACCACTGAGTCTTCTTAGTAGTCAGCATGGCCTGGGATGGGTTTTCCTTAGCTTCATCTACCTTAATATATGTATACATTGATATAGGGACCAGGATTTATAATCCCCTGAGGCAAAGTACAAAGGGGGACCTGGAAGCATAAACAAAGACATCACAGCCAATACACACCATAACCATAGAATGTGTGGAGAAGTTCATGCGCCATGAAGACCCCAATGGCTCCAAAGTTCACAGCACTGAAAAATAAACATGAAAAGAGTGCTTTTGAAAGGAAAAAGAGGCCAGGCGAGCATTCTTGATAGCCACTGAGCACAACTATGGGCTGCACAGGAGCATTCTGAGAGCACACAGAAGCACTTTTCATTTATTTTCTCTACCAGATGTGGTACACTCTGTAAAAAAGCAAATACAACTGTAAATTACTCTACAAAGCATAAAATTGTACCAGGGGCTTGAATGGAAGTGTTCATAGCTAACAGATCATCATAATAATGAAGAGTCTGTGAATGAGATCCTGCCTTTATTAATTCTAATGACATGTATTGTTGAGATAAGGACATTGAGAATGTTCTTATTTACCCACTACTGGATGAACTGCTGCACAAACAGTAACTGCAATGGTAATCATACAAAAGCAGGATGGCTAGAGAAGCAATCTTGCAACAGTTGTCCACTGAAAAATGATACATAAAACTGGCAAGGCAAATTAAATTCATGAAGGTTTGACTGCAGTTACCCTGGTCTGGCACTGGTGATCCAACAGTTTTCTCTCCATTCAGAATTTCTATGATTCTCTGCAGTGAATTTACAAGTAGTCATACCAATAAAAGTACACTCAAAATGCATTTCCATATTATGAAATGACGGGCTTACACTTTCTTTACATGCACTGATTAGCACTGCTGAAGCATGAAATGACTGTAATAGATCATTATTACATCACTGGGAACTCAGTAGGAAATGACAAGAACAGAACAACTCATCTTCTCTTAGAACTGCTCTTTCAGAAGCTTTGTAGCTGATAACTTGTAATTGTTGCCCAAAGAAGTTGTGGATTCCTCATCATTGGAAGTGGTCAAGGCCAGGTTGGATGGGGCTTTGAGCAACCTGATCTAGTGAAAGATGTCCCTGTCAATGGCAGGGCAGTTGAACTAGATATCTTTAAAGGTCCTTTCCAACCCAAAGCATTCTATGATTCCATGATTCTACAACAATCGTAATGCTTTACTGACTTCTTATTGTAAAAGTTATCCTCACAGTCATCTGAATTGGCTTTTGTCTGTCAAGTTTAAACTTTGGAGCATCATCTGAGAAAATGCTATTGTGCCAACTCACCAAAAGCTGATCAAGTTTGAGTTATCAGTCTATTGAATTGGGATGGCGGTGAGAAAAATGTATTTTACTAACACTGAATAGAAAAGGAATAAGAAGCTGTAGACATATTTTCAGAGAGGAAGAACATGGTAAGTGCAGGAAGTAGAAGATGTCATACAACTAGAAGGTCACCATGGATAAAATAATTACTTTTACCTGAGACATGTTTCTTTCAAACTTCTCTCTTGCCTCAGTATGAGCTTATCTTTCAGTATGACATGATAGGAGAAGTATCTATCCATTATCATGCAAAAAGGGACATCAACTGTTTTAAGCACTTTTAAGCAGGCTCTTCTGATGGGGGATTTCAACCACCTAGATGTCTGCTGGGATAGCAACACGGTGGGTTGCAAACAATCCAGGAGACTCCTGGAGTCTATTGATGATAACTTCCTGGTCCAGATATTAGATGGACTGACCTGAGAGGAAGCTTTACTAGACCTGGTGCTCACCAATGCAGAAGCGAGCATTAGAGAGGTTAACACTGGGGGTAGCCTGGCCTGTAGTGACCATGACCTGGTGGAGTTTGTAATGTTGAGGAACATGGGCCTGGCAAAAAGCAGAGTTAGGACCCTGAACTTAGGAGAGCAAACTTCCAGCTGTTCAAGGAATAACTAGATTGGATCCCCTGGGAAACTGTCCTTAAGGGCATAGGAACAGAACAGAGCTGGCAGCTCTTTAAGGACACCCTTCTGAGAGCGTAAGAGCTCTCCAACCTCCAGCTGAAGAAATAAAGAAGAGGAAGCAGGTGATCCGCATGGCTGAACAAGGACCTGCAGCTCAAACTGAAGGAAAAGAGGGAGATGTACAGGAAGTGGAAGCAGGGTTGTATAGCCTGGAAAGAATACAGGGCCATTGCCCAGATGTGTAGAGATAGGATCAGGAAAGCCAAGGCACAGATGGAGCTGAACTTGGCGAGGGATGTGAAAAATAACAAGAAGGGGTTCTGCAGGTACATAGGCAGGAGGAGAAAGGCCAAGGAGAGTGTTCGCCCTCTGATAAATGAGAAAGGAGAACTGACTTCCTCAGACATGGAAAAAGCTGAGGTACTCAATAAGTGCTTTGCCCCAGTCTTCACTGGTGGTCAGGCTTCCCATGTCTGTCAGGACCCTGAACCTCTAGGTGAGGGTGAGAGGAATGGAATCCCTCCCACTGTAACAGCAGGACAAGTCCGAGACCGCCTCATGACACTGAATGTGTATAAGTCTATGGGGCCAGATGATACGCATCCCAGGGTTCTGAAAGAGCTGACTGATGTGGTTGCCGAGCTGCTCTCCATCATATTTGAAAAATCATGGCTGTTGGGTGAAGTCCCTGGTGACTGGAAAAAGGGAAACTTTACTCCTATTTTTAAGAAAGGGAGAAAAGAAGACCCGGGGAACTACAGGCCGATGAGCCTCACCTCTGTGCCTGGGAAGATCATGGAGCAGATCCTCCTCGAAGCCATGTTAAGACATGCACGAGACCAAGAGGTGATCTGAGACAGCCAGCATGGCTTCACCAAAGGCAGAGCTTGCCTGATCAATCTGGTGGCCTTCTATGATCGAGTGATGGCATCGGTGGACAAAGGAAGGGCAATGGATGTCATTTACCTGGACTTGTGAAAAGACTTTGACATGGTCCCTCACCAGATCCTTCTCTCTAAATTGGAGAGGTATGGATTTGAACAATGGACTGTTCAATGGATAAGGAATTGGCTGGCCAGATGCAGCCAAAGGGTTATGATTAATGGTTCTGTGTCAGGGTGGAGGCCGGTCACGAGCGGTGTCCCTCAGGAGTCCATCTTGGGACCGGTGCTCTTTAATATCTTCATCAATGACATAGACGATGGCATCGAGTGCACCCTCAGCAAGTTTGCGGATGATACTAAGCTGAGTGGTGCCATCAACACATTGGAAGGAAGGAAAGCCATCCAGAGGGACCTGGACAGGATGGAGAAGTGGGCCCATGAGAACTTAATGAGGTTCAACAAGGCCAAGTGCAACGTGTTGCCCTTGGGCCAGGGCAATCCCAGGTACTTATATAGAATGGGAGAAGAACTCCTTGAAAGCAGCCCTGTGAAGAAGGACTTGGGGGTCCTAGTGGGCAAGAAGCTGGACATGAGCCAGCAGTGTGCGCTTGCAGCCCGGAGGGCCAACTATGTCCTGGTCTGCATTAAAAAAGGAGCGGTTATCAGGGAAAGGGAGGTGATTGTCCCCCTCTACTCTGCTCTTGTGAGACCCCATCCGGAGTACTGTGTCCAGGCCTGGGGTCCCCAGCACAAGAAAAATGTGGAGCTCTTGAAACAGGTCCAGAGGAGGGCCACAAAGATGATCAGAGAGCTGGAACACCTCTCCTATGAAGGAAGGTTGAGTGAACTGGACTTGTTTAACTTGAAGAAGAGAAGGCTCCAGGGAGGCCTCGTTGTGGCCTTCCAGTACTTGAAGGGAGCTTATGAACAGGAGGGGAAGCAACTGTTTACAAGTGTTGATAGTGACAGAACAAGGGGGAATGTTTTTAAACTAAGGGAGGGGAGATTTAGGTTAGGTATTAGGTGGAAATTTTTCACTCAGAGGGTGGTGAGGCACTGGAACAGGTTGCCCAGAGAAGTTGTGGATACCCCATCTCTGGAGGCATTCAAGGCCAGGATAAATGGGGCCCTGGGCAGCCTGCTCTAGTGGTTGGCAACCCTGCCCACAGCAGGGGAGTTGAAACTAGATGATCTTTAAGGTCCTTTTCAGCCCAAGTTATTCTATGATTCTGTGATTCCTTAAATATCAGAAAAGTATTGTTTAACAAATCTGTTCCATATGATGAAAGAACCCAGCTGTAACAGCATGGTGTTCAGAAGTGTCATTGTTCCAGTGGAAGATTCTGAATTTAAAAAAAAAGTATTTGCTTATTGGATAAGGTTTCCTTATAATAAAGGAAGAACTGTGTCTGATCCATTTGAAAGAGTCTTCTGACAAGAAGTTGCTATGTGAGGCTCCTGTTCTCTCTGGGTTGGATTTCTATGGGTTAGATTTCAGGAATTCTTGGAATGCAGAAAATGAGAGGCCAAGGTGAAATGTCATCTTTGCAGTTAAACTACACAAGGCTTCTGCCTCTTTGCTCTAGAATAATATACTTGCGTTAGTTTCAACTAGATTCTGATTTTGCTCCAGCAGAGTTAATGATCACACTTTCAAAATTTATAAGGCAGTATCGATCTGGCCTTAGAAAAAAACTATTTCCCCCCCCCTTTACTGTGTCATCCTGGGATGCAGTAAGAAAAAGAGGTTAAAGACAAACCCATTAAGATTCTTCCTGGAAATGTGATGCAGCCAAGGGACTACATTCAGCTTCCCCCTTTGCAGCCCCTTCGTACCTGGGAAACTCTATGTGGAAAAAAGGGCTGCGGAACATTCCAGCAGGAAAGACCAACATGTGGTGCCTTATTGAGTAGTATGAATGCACAGTCCAGGGGGATACATGCCAGCTAGAAGCAAAAACAGAGAAACAAGAGAATGTATTAACTAATCTCATACCTTGCTCCTTTCCCCTACTGGGTTTGCAAAAATAGTCTGCTCAGTACAACTGTTCATACAGCAGCAGCAAATTAGGAAATTCACATTATCTAGAGTTAAACATATTTGAAACAAACCTTCACTTGTTTACAGATGGTCAGACCTGTTAGCTTAGTTTTCATAAATATTAAGGGATTTGCTCTCACAACTTTCCTGTCAAGTAAATTAGGATTAGCAACCTCCTGTGAAGTCCTACACAGAATACTCTTTAGGCAGTGTAAGGTTCCAAACACAACCGTCAATGCTGCCTGCCTTCTGAAGTATCCTATGTCCTGCCTTTGAGGTGACCCTGCCAGCATTCACATTGTCACAGAGCTTTGCTGTTTGCTTTGCTGCTAAGTCCAGGAGAACAAGCTATTCCCCTTATTCAAGGGTTCATGGGCAAAAAATATGCTTTTTCCAGGAGTCTAGAGATCCCTCCACAACAGTAGGTTTTTTTGGTAGGCATGAGCTCAGGCTGAAGACAAGACAGCCTGCAAGATTACAGGCTTTTTTAAGCAAGATGCAGCAATGCAGCTTTGCAGCACAAGAGGACAACAGCATCTTGTCGTACACTAGGAGAATTGTTGCCAGCAGGTAAAGATAGGTGATTATGCCTCTCTATTCAGGACCGGTAAAACCACATCTGGAAGTACTGTGTCCAGTTCTGCCTCCATCTCCCCCACCTGCCCTCCCCCTTCCTTCCCAAGTGAGACAGAGATACAGACATACAATTGGACACAATCCTGAGTGACCTGCTCTAGCTGATCCTGCTTTGAGCAGGAGGGTTGGACTAGGTATCTCCACAGCTTCCTTCCAACTTCAATTAGTCCACCAGTGTGTGATTCTGTAATATTTTTCAAATCAGTATCTGACACTTACTTATCCTGTGAGCGATGCTGAAGGAGTTTCAAGTAGGAATTTTCCCTCAGTACTTTCAAGCAAGCCACCACATTGAGGAAAAAAGTGTCTTCATTTATCTCCAACTGAGGGAAGAAACAGGTAATGTGATTGTTATAGGGCATGAGCGAGGAATGAGTTGGACATTGTAAGGAAGAGAAAAGTCTCAAGGGTCATAAAAGAGATCATCAAAAGGCAAACCAATGGAATACTTGTGGTTTTTTCTCTCACAGTTCTTCAATTTAAAATATGACACGAATGTTATTTGCAAGCCAAACAGAACATACAAGCGCGTCACAACCAAGGCCAGCCACTCTAAATAGGAGATAGAATAGGCAAAAATGTAGAAGCAGTAGATGAAGGTTCTCTGGGCCCATATGTTCTCAGAAAATGAACATTAGGAAATGTGCATTGCTCCAGAGGTCATGGCCTCATAGCAGCAGACAACACAACAGTTGATACAGGCAAACTGCCAATAATGAGACAAGCATGTTTACATAATAAAGCTCACATTCTGATATTCCAGGTTCACTTTGGCAGTCTGGAGTATGTGAGCTGGATAGCCAATCTCCACTTGTAGTTTGGAAACCTAAAATCACAATAAACAAACAAACAAAGAAACAAACAAAAAGAAACATGACAAATAGGAGACTTTGCATTCCAGAAGTCCTTTTTGAACTCTATTTCTAAATTACCTAATACAATCTGTGAATCATAGAATCATAGAATCATAGAATGGTTTGGGTTGGAAAGGACCTCAAAAATCATCGATTTCCAACACCCCTGCCATGGGCAGGGACACCCTCCACTAGACCAGGTTGCTCAAAGCCTCATCCAGCCTGGCCTTGAACACCTCCAGGGATGGGGCATCCACAACTTCCCTTGGCAACCTGTTCCAGTGCCTCATCACCCTCATAGTGAAAAATTTCTTCCTAATATCTACCGTCTTTCAGTTTAAAACCATTACCCCTCATCCTGTCGCTATAATCCCTGATTAAGAGTGCTTCCCCATCCCTCTTATAGGCCCCCTTTAGGTACTGGAAGGCTGCTATTAGGTCTCAGAGCCTTCTTTTCTCCAGACTGAACAACCCCAACTCTCTCAGCCTGTCCTCATAGAGGAGGTGCTCCAGCCCTCTGACCATCTTTGTGGCTCTCCTCTGGACTCTCTCCAACAGGTCCATGTCTTTCTTATGTTGGGGGCCCCACAGTTGAACACAGTACTCCAGGTGGGGTCTTACAAGAGCAGAGGGAGAGAATCACCTCCTTCGACTTTCTGTTAATGCTTCTTTTGATGTAGCCCAAGACACGGTTGGCTTTCTGGGCTGCAAGTGCACATTGCCTGCTCATGTTGAGCTTCTCATCAACCAACAGCCCCAAGTCCTTTTCCTCAGGGCTTCTCTCAATCCATTCTCCACATGGCATGTATTTGTGCTTGCGATTGCCTCGACCCACATGCAGGATCTTGCACTTGGCCTTGTTGAACTTCATGAGGTTCGCACAGGCCCACCTCTCAAGCCTGTCAAGGTCCCTCTGGAAGGCATCCCTTCCCTCCAGCATGTCAGCCGCATCACCCAGCTTGGTGTCATTGGCAAAATTGCTGAGGGTGCAATCGATCCCACTGTCCATGTTGTCAACAAAGATGTTAAACAACACTGGTCCCAATATCAACCCTTGCGGAACACCACTCATCACCAGTCTCCACTAGGACACTGAGATGTAGACCGCAACTCTCTGAGTGCAACCATCTAGCCAATTTCTTATTCGATGTCCTTCCATCGAATCCATGTCTCTCCAACTTAGAGACAAGAATGTTGTGTGGGACAGTGTGAAAAGCTTTGCACAAGTCCATCTAGATGAGATCAGTTGCCCTTCCCTTATCCACCAGCACTGTGGCCCCATCATAGACGGCCATCACATTTTTCAGGCACAATTTGCTCTTGGTGAAGCCGTGTTTTTTGTCACCAATCACCTCCTTGTTTTCCATGTGCCTTAGCATAGTTTCCAGGAGGACTTGCTCCATGATCTTGCTAGGCACATAGGTGAGACTGGCTCACCTGTAGTTTCCTGGGTCTTCCTTATTTCCCTTTTTAAAAATTGGGGTTATGTTTCCCCTTTTCCAGTCAGTGGGAACTTCACCAGACTGCCACGACTTCTCAAATATGATGGATAGCGGTTTGGCAACTTCATCCACCATTTCTCTCAGGACCTGCAGATGCATCTCATCAGGTCCCATGGACTTGTGCACCTTCTGGTTCCTTAGAGGGTCTCACACCTGATCTTCTCCTACAGCTGGTGGTAGGACTTCTCCCAGTCACTGCCTTTGCCTTCTGCAAATTGGGCAGTGTGGCTTAAGCTCTTGCCAGTGAAGACTGAGGTAAAGAAGGCATTAAGTAACTCATCCTTCTTATTATCCTGGGTAGCCAGGTCTCCCGCTTCCTTCCGGAGAAGGCCCACATTTTCCCTAGTCCTCCTTTTATCACTGACATACCTATAGAAGTTCTTCTTGTTACCCTTAACATCCTTGGCCAGGTTTAATTGTATCAGGGCTTTAGCTTTCCTAACCTGATCTCTGGCTTCTTGGACAGTTTCTCTGTATTCCTCCCAGGCTACCTGTCCTTGCTTCCACCCTCTGTAGGCTTCCTTTTTTTGTTTGAGTTTGCTCAGGAGTTTCTTGTTCATCCAGGCAGGCCTCCTGGCATTTTTGCCTGCCTTCCTCTTTGTTGGGATGCATCACTTCTGAGCTTGGAGGAAGTGATCCTTGAATATTAGCCAGTTTAATCAGACCTTCAAAATGACAGCAACTCTGTTTCAACAAGAGTTGCTACTCTGCTTTCTTAACTCAATGACATGAGGCCTAATATTGTTCTACTCTTCTCTTTAAAGCATTGTTTTCTGGCATTCAGCTTTACAGTTTTTAACATCTTTGGTGTATAAAACTGAATTGTATCTCCATATAATTAATTCAGAATATCCATGGACAAACAAACACTGAGCCTTTCTGTGCCTACACATCAATGTACAATCACATATGCGTGACAGCACTTATAAGACCACCTACAATAAGACATCTAGTTAAGATTGTTTGCCTGTAGAAGCAGGAACGAATACATGAAGGTGCAGGCCCCTTGCATTCCTTCTCCAAAGGCTTCAGGGAAAGGAAGGCCTTATGCACGCACCAAGACTTTAGCCTCTTGGCGAGTCTGTTCATCCATCCACTCCAACTGATCCAGTTGGCCATAGAGGGTATCTTGGATCTCAGAGAACATCTGCTCAGCCTGCCATGGAGAAAATAAAGCATGGTCAGAACTGCAGAAAAACATTGTTCATGTTTATCTACCATCTTCTCATGGTCCAGCAATTCAACCACAGAATAATTGGGGAAAAATTCCTCTTCTTGTGATAAAAGAGGTGATTTCAGTTTCTGCAATTATTTAGGCTTAAGTTATTTGGCATCCAGTGGGTCCTCACAGGGCTCACCATTCTCTCCCACACACCTTTTCATCTTGCCTCTCGCAGTAACTAAGAGGGAAACAGTCTTCTTAGTCTTTTTTATTAATTCTTTTTAATTTAATCCCTGTTGGGATAGGAATGGACCAAATGATTGACACTCTTCCTGAGTGAAATGAAAATTCTGTATCCACAGTATTTCATGCTGATGTCTCTTTTTCTGAAGTTACGGCAATCTGAGTCTCTCCTTCACAAAAATATGTTCTGTTCATTCAGCCTTGTGCTTCACTACATATAGCCTTAGTTTTCCTGTTAACTTTTCTTGAGGTTATTTTCTCTTGTCACTGTATACACTGAAAAGTCTTTATAAAACCTGATGCCTACGCTAACTTCCCTCGAAAGAAAAAGGAATTCTGATCATCAAAGAAAAAAAAATCTTTTCTGCATTGCAGGCAGGTGTTCCTTTTACTGTGGATCCACTCAGAATATTTTGGTATTGATCTGTTGCTGTACAACTGGTCATATGATGGCTTTGCAATTAAAAATCTTATTTAAATATGTCACATTGGTGATGAGTACTGCAAATACTAACTGTCATTCCAGGAAGTACACTGAGATAGCATGCATTTGTAGGGCTGTCATATGTATCAGTGCTGCACACGACTTTGCTAATAGTTGAGATAAAGACAATTACTGGTATTTTAACATTGATTATTCTAGCAATGACAGCAATGTCATGTTCTGGCATCTTTCATACCCAGAAAAGGAGGGGAAGTCCATAACTACAGGAATACATTAAAAGGTGCAAAACCTACACATTATTTTGCTGCCTTCATGTGGTCTTAAGTTTGCATGTCAAAAAAGAGAGATGAAGCTGAGTTCTGCCTAGGGGTTAAGAGGATTAATACCTACAAGTTTCTTGGTCTGCTGAGGGAAAATTTCTTGCACAATCATCTGCCCTAGAACTGGCTCAAAGAAAAAGCTGGTATCAGTCAAGCACTTCCTCCAGCGCTCAGCTGGGATCTGTAAGAACAGAGAAAGAAATGGAGATACATGAGAGTGAGGGCAAAGAGATAGGAAGACAGTAAAAAGATACGTAAACATGCAGTCTGTAGCATATACATTGCTATCTAAAGATTACAGCAGTGAATGTTAAGTAATATAGTTCCATTTAAGCTACCCCAGAAAACTTTAATCAAGCAAAACATTTATTTCCTTAGCTTTAACCCGCTTACTTTCACACAAGATAAAGACTCTTATGATAGCTGAGACAAATACGTAGAAGAAAGTTGACTATTTACTGTTCCCTACCCCATGATACAGTGCACTTAGCTCTCTAAAGTTTTGTGTGTCGTGTCTACTCCCAAATTTCTTTGAGAAAAAAGAAACATTTAATGGCCTAGTGAGAGTGGTTTTCCTCTCCAAATCCAAGTAACTCCATCCAGATAAGGCATCAAGAGAACATCCAGAATACGTGTCGTAGGGTGTTCAGCTGCTGGGGAGGCTGAAGAAGATGGTTAAAGGCTAACTCACCATTTTAGTTACCATTTTTCCATAAAGAAACTTAGATAGCTCCAGGCGTGCATCTTGGAATCGACTGTCAAGGGCTGGGGAGAGATTCCCAACCAGACAAACAATCATATAAATGTGAAGGACCCTGTAGAAAAATGACATTTAAAAAGACTGAAGATTGAAGGCTGGCCACTATAAACGCAGAGGTGTGGAAAGCATAACAGGAATAATTTGAGGCAGAGGAACCCTAGCAACCTGTACAATGACAACAAAGTACTCTTAATGGGCTACACCTGGGGCTAACAAAGGAGGAGAATTTGACATGAGTCAAACAAAGAAATTCCCCAAGACACCATAAAGACTCAAGGAGTCATTGCCTGCAGGATTCTTTACAAGAAGCAGGAGAAAGAACATTTTTAGGACTGGATGAAACTTATTATAGAATATTTTGAGCAGTCTGTGGAATTCTGTGAGACTTATTATGGGATGTTTATGGGAAGGGCCAAAGGCAGGAAAAGGGAAGGATTATAGTGGACTGGTGGTAACACACACAGAAGAAGGAAGAGGAAAGGTGGTAAGAGGGAACAGTTGAGTGTAAACTTTGTGGCTTGCCAGGATGTCTGTTTGATTGACCCTGGAACATTGTCATCAGAATCTGTCCTATTTTATTAAATGCTATTTGTAAGCAACATTCTGCTCTTTCTGTGTGTGGGGATAGGACTGGATACTGGAGAGACAAGGAGTCTGAGAGTTGACTACTGGAGGGACTTTGATTCAAGTTAGCTGCTGGAGAGAACAGGGGTCTGAGAGTTGGCTAGTGGAGAGACTAGCAGTTTGGGCCACCTACTGGAGAGATCTGCTTGAATATACATGTTTGTAACAGAGAGACCACAGCAACCAAAGCAGGCCTGCAAGACAGGGGCTCATGTATCTAGATGCCAGCAGCCGTGGAGAGTTTGTGGCCAACTTCTGAACAGACTGAATACTTAGGACCAGCTATTGGAGTGATCCATATTTTGAGTGTACATATATATATAATTCACTAGTATAGACCAATCCTAGAGGAGAGGAGGAATAGGATCACACTGTCTGAATTGTTCACATTTGTATGAGTGCTATGGGTGGGTGGGTGCCGGTAAAGACACTGTGTTCCGTCTCTGTTGATCTGTATGATGCACATATATATATCTATATATATTTATAAGTGTACTTAGAACTGGCTAAACCTGTGGATATAGAGCCACAGCAGCTTTGCAATTGTTAGGCTCTAACACAGACCTTTTTAATTTATGGTATCTGAAGTTAGTATTTCTTGAGCCATGAACAACTACAGTCATGAATAGTGACTCTTACCTTTCCTTGCGCCACTGTTCAATGAGCTGTGACATGCCTCTTAAGTAATCCATGTCATGCACTGCAATTGGCTGGGAGAGGTTCATTGGCATAGGATGGAAGACAGCCTGGAGACATGACAGCCAGTCAATAGCAGGTGCCTTTTCCTAGAAGTAAAGCAAAACTTACATGAATCTAAATTGACTAACAAGAAATAATAGGGAAACTGGGATAGTCTCTGTAATACTGTTAAGAGATACTTTCAACAAGTGAAACTGTTTTTATGATGTGGGTATTTATTATAGTAGAAAAGGAGAACAGAATCACAGAATCACAGAATCACAGAATGTTAGGGATTGGAAGGGACCTCGAAAGATCATCTAGTCCAATCCCCCTGCCGGAGCAGGAACACCTAGATCAGATCACACAGGAACGCATCCAGGCGGGCTTTGAATGTCTCCAGAGAAGGAGACTCCACCACCTCTCTGGGCAGCCTGTTCCAGTGCTCTGTCACCCTCACTGTAAAGAAGTTTTTTCTCATACTCAAGTGGAACCTCCTATGTTCCAACTTGAACCCATTGCCCCTTGTCCTATCACTGGATGTCACAGAGAAGAGCCTGGCTCCATCCTCCTGACACTCACCCTTCACATATTTATAAATACTAATAAGGTCACCCCTCAGTCTCCTCTTTTCCAAGAACTGACCTTTTTTTTTACTGAATTAGCACTGGGGACGGGAGAGAGTTGTGGGCCTGAAAAATCCAACTGCTCTCAGTAAAAGAATGCAAGTTAACAGGTTATTTAAATTTCAACAGACCCTAAATGTGAGTTACAAAGGAATGACATCTAAACACAGTGTCTCATATCTCTTTTGATCCGTATCTTCAGAATGTGAATGTCACTTTTAATTGTTTCTCAAGCTCTAAGGCATAGATACCTGTAGCTCCCTAATGGTAGTGTGAAAGAACAGCATCCCCCTCTGCTGTCTTTCCTGCAGTGGAGTGACAAGTCGCTGGAGGTTAGAGATGAAGGACAAGGTAAGGGAAAAGGAATCAGGGGGACCATCCTCTGGCCCTCCAAGTAAGCCTCCTAGTTTCTTCAAATATGAGAGATATACACGGAGAACCTGCAATACAAAGCATATTACCAGTAGGAGAAACATGACTAAAAATTAATACTTCCATTCATCCATCCAATCACCCAACCATCCCTCATGACCATACAAGTGTCAATCTTTCAAAACCACTGCAGCCCTGTCCCTAAAACTGTCTTCTTCACTGTAAATCCTTATGTAATTCTTCATGTGGAATACAGTTTGCCAAGTGCAGTTCCTCTCTCAGTGAAGAACATGGAATTGTCAAAAAGTTATTTTTGCCCCACCTTAGGATTACATTAAATACTGGAATAATTTTAGAGATGTAGGCCTGCCATCTCTGGAGTCAAAGGAGAGGGATGTAATGATATATGATACAGTATTTTTGATGGAGAAAAAATGCCAGCTTCTTGCTTCTATGCTCATAAGGTATCAAAGGAATGCTTCTGATGGTTAAACAGGTTTATTTTTTTGAGGACTCTTCTGAAAGAGTCAGACTGAGAAACTGAAATCAACTCAGTTTTTATAAAGTTCAGAAAAATGACAGAGCTCTGATGAAATTAACTTTGTTGCAATAACCTCCAAGGTCAAAGGGCTTGTTTTTGTCAACTTAGGTTAAAACATTTTAAAATAACTTTGAAATACCTTTTGAAATAACTTTTAAAATAACTTTGAAATAACTTTTAAAATAACTTTTAAATATCCTTCCCACATCACACAGTTGTTATAAAGCCTTACTTTGGCTACTAACTGATTAAATCCTTTATATTAATGTTCTTTTCAGCTGCTCCCCCAACTCCAGCTATCATTTACGGTAAACTAATACGAAGNAAATAACTTTTAAATATCCTTCCCACATCACACAGTTGTTATAAAGCCTTACTTTGGACAAGAACTTCTTTTTTTTTTTAATATTCATTCAAGGTGAAACCTAGAGAGAAGCCCAGGTTCACATTACTTAGCAAATACAATTTAAAACTATAACATTCTGTTTCTACACTAGAAGTTTTAAACCTGGCATCTAAAAATGAGTTACGTTTCACAAAATATTTTTTTAAAAGCAGAGAGTTTTGTAAAGAATTCTTTCTGAAGACATTTTCAGAGGTCACTGACCGAAACCCATGGAAACAGACACTGAACCAGGAGGCAATTCAAGGAGATACCTATAGCAAATAACTGTTTTTACCTTTCTTCACCCTCTGATATGTTACCTCAAGATAGTTTTTCTCTTTGAATTTACTCTCAGGTGGCATTTCAAACTCAGGATGGTCAATCTGCAAAAAGGAGTAAAGGAAAAAGATCTCACTATTTCCAGAAACACAGTAAATTTGAGGATATGCTTGATAGTCTTTGTTTTGTGTCACAGAATCTGAAATGTTAATAAATTACTTTTAGTTTTGGAAAATATTTCCTAAGTGATTTTTGTGGATCTATCATATTATGCAGCTCATTTACAAGATCATTTCAAATCTGTAGTGACTGATACTGAATTGTTCAATACTTCTACGTGGTGCACTGGTTTTGGCTTGAATAAAGTTAAATATACAAATGAGTGATACACAGTGAAACTGCTTACCACGTGATAACCAAGGCTCAGCCTGTTCCCAGCTAACGATCCGGGAGAAGGGAGAGTCCTGACACTGCAATCCCAGAACAGAGATAAGAGCT